>CM029014.1:70380488-70446886 GCA_016801055.1 Panax notoginseng | reverse complement strand
AATATGAGATAACTCACGAGGAGTTAATAAATGATGTGATACGAGGAATTCGTATCGAGCAAAGAGTAAGTTAAGGGTAAGATAGAGTTAGGTGGGCTTTCAATTGAGGACTCATGTGATGGCTGAGTTGTACAAAACTTTGTATGGGCGAGGGTTTTGTGCTTGCACTCAGTTTATCACATTGATAATCATTGGAATGTTGGTGTCGCGCTATCAATGTATATGTGGTGAAAAGGTGATTCTTTTCTCATGTGTATATTTGATAGTTTAGAAACTACTAAGATTAGTTAGATATTATTAGGATTAGGTGGGGTTCTTAAAACTAATGCATATGGTAAGTTCGTGACTCATAATAATATGGTAGTTTTTGAACCCCTCAGCGAATGGACGCCGATGGTCTGACTAGGATAAGTTCTTAAACTCATATTATTGTGGCAAGTCCTGAACTTCCAATGGCGGTAAGTTTGATGAACTATACTGGGGTAGAGGAAGATGGTAAGTTGAAACACAAGAATATTATTCTAAATCTACTAGCTATGCTAGACTTTCGAAATTTATTGACTTTGTGCTGATGTTTACACTTTTATTTTCTTGAAAAACATTGGATTAAATGATGGAACCAATGAGTTTTAACAACAATACTGGTCTTATTTCTATGCTAATTGCTTCAGCTAGACAAAAATAATTTGAAAATATCAAAATGTATTTTATATATCATCAATGTATCATGGAACCTGGTGCAGATGTAATAACCGTGAATTTTAAGTCACTATATATGTATGTACATTATTGATATTTTAAAACTTTATGTTATATAGTGATTTAATATGTAGCAACATATGTGAAGTGGTGCATGGGTCAATTAACTTATATACTATAGTTATGAATATATACAGTTATAGATTTCATTAAAAATGAAATCTTCATAACCTAATTATACATTAGGTGAGACAATTAAATAACCTAAGGGTTATGGTAATAAGGAAATGTTAGTATTTAATATGTGTGCTAACTTAAGTGGATGATCTTGTTATTTCAAGTGACTAATAATTTTAAACCTAATTCTTGTAAACCTAATTAGGTTATGAGCTAAAGTCACATATATAAGTAATTAAATTTCATATGATTAGAAATGGAAACCCTAAATAATCAATTTGGGTATCATATATTAAAATTGCTAGACTATGTTTATTACATAGCCCAAAGCAATTAAAGGAGAAGCCCAAAAGAAATAAAATACAAACCAATACTTAGCCCACTTGATTAAGGGTATTTTAGACTTTTGATTAATCAAATTTTTGCATTATAATAAAAGCTAAATGGAGGATAAAATGGGGCTAGAGGGACCGACCAATTAGGCTTTTTAAGGCAACTAATTAAGCTAAGCAATGTCCATAAGTAATAACTCTTACACACAAGGACATGGTTGTCAAGCTCCCATTGGTTGCCGCTTTATTAAGCATCCTTAATCATGATTAGACTAATTAAAGTGATAAGACAATGCTTTTATCCATGAGTTAAAGAAAGTATGGGGGATAATAAGGAATCAACCATTCCATTTGCTAGAATACTCCACTTTCTCTCATTCTTCTTCTTCTAATTTTTCTGCCAAGCTAGCAACTTCAAGAGAGAGAAAAGAGAGAGAGGTTCGGCCATATATAGAGAGAGAGAGAGGAGTGCTAGTTTGTTCATGCATCCTAAGTTAATCACTTACTTTGGTAAATCAAGGAAGGTTGCCATTAAATCAAGGTATAGCCTAACTTTTATCTTCTTCTTCTACTTTGTTTTATAGCTTGAGTTTTGTTGGAGTTATGAAAAAATACTCAAAATACCCTAGTCCTACATATCATCATGTATGGAACTAAGTATCTTGAGTGTTAGATCAAGGGCTTAGAGGAAGAATATGAGCATATGTTCTCCAAGGGTGAAAACTCTTGTTTTCTTCCACTAAATCTTGTGTAACTCAAGTTTTCCAACTTAGATTTGTGATCCGTTGAAGGGGGGGTGCTAGATACATAAGTTATCTAGTAAACCCAAGTGATAGAACACAAATCTAACAAGTTTTGAAACCTTTGGGGCTGTTTTTCCCAAAATAGTCCACTTGGAATATTAAGGGTTCAAAAACACTAAAATAGCTTCTGTCCTGTTTTTCTTGGGACTGTTTCGGACAGTTGCATGTCTTTTAAAAATTTGGAAAAAATCACAGAGGTACCTTGAGAAGTTATCTACATGTAGGAAAAAGAACGGGCACGTTTCGAGTTATAGATGTGCGTAATGACTATTTCCGTGAAGGACTTCTAGATATTTACGTACAAATATCTCACTGTGTATACATTGAAAAATTATGAAATTTTTACAGTAGGTTCATATATGTTAGGAGAGTGTACCCTGAAAATTTCAGATTTTTCTGAGCAAAACTCAATTTATGAAAAATAAAGCAAGATCCGAGTGTTTTAGGAACTTTAAAAATAGTAGATCATTTTCTAAAATTACAGAAAAATTTGGGGATCCTTGTAGGTTCATATTCTGTCAAAATCCAGAAATTAAGGTAATATTATTAATGCATAATTAAAATATTATTAAGAGAATTAATAATATTAGTAAGGTATTAAAATATTATTGAGATGTTAATAACATTAGTAAGCGAATGAAAGTATTATTAGGGAACTAATAATACTAAGAGGTGAATTAAATATTATCAAGATTAATAATATTAAGTCGTTATCTAATAGTAACATTATCAAGACAGGATAATGTTTATAAGAACTAAATGTAATGTATAATATTTATGTGATTACATAATGTAATGTTATACTATGACTAATTGAAAGATTAACTGTAGGTCTCTCAAAGGAAGATAATTTAATTGCATAGTGGATATAAATTAATTGCGTAGCCATAATCTACAGACGAGGAAAGTCTCCTAACTCAAACTCAAGTTATTATCTTCAAAGCATGTTAGTGAATAATTATTGATGATTATTCACATCTATATTGATTATTGAAATTCGCACTTTGTGTAATTGAATTCCTGTTCTATTATTATTGAACTGTGAATTAAATTAAAGTTCTTTCATTTATGAATTGTTTATGAGATAGATCTATGCTAATTGTATCAGCTAGATCAAGCATGTTTAAATTTGTTAAATCAAATGTATTTTAAAAAGTTGTTCTTATTAAAGTGATATGATAAGAACTCTTGACTGAGAAAATGACGAATTTGATTAAGGCATGATATCGATGCTGGAATATTAAGTGTTTATGCATAAATCACGGGGTATGAAAGGCTGATCCCCTTGAATACCAAAATTTATTAAGAGGTCCAGTTAAATAACTGAGAACCTTGGCAAATGTTCATGGTTATTTCAAAACCACTCAGTACACACTATTCAATTATTCGAATATTCAATTGTTGATTATTAATTCATGTTCCTACACAATCTTATACTATTGTTAAACATTGAAAGCAACACTTCTTTCCAGTCATGATATATCTCCCTTGTATATAAACTTGCTAAGCAAATTTGTTGCTTACCCTTGCTATATCATGACATTTATTTCAGCTAAGCCCGAAGGATCCAACATGAAAGACAAAGGCAATGACAAGATCCAGGAATAGTTTAGAATGAATATTAATTATTATTATCTGATGGAATTTCTTATGTAAACCTTTTGTAATATGAATGGTGTGTTTAAGTTAAGGTTAAGAAGACCTTGGGACCATGTTATGAAACTTTATTATAATGAACAATGTATGTTTATTATTTCGTAATAATTATAGAATGCTTATGATGATGATAGATCGTGAGCACCGAATCTGAGGTTAGAGAACCTGGATTTGGGGGTGTCACTGGTTGGTATCAGGGCTGTAGGTTATAAACATTAGGAATGCGAAACCTAGGTTATAACCTTAGTAGAAAACTCTTATATAGTATGTTAGCTAGGTGATGGATTGAGGAGATCCATCAAGTTTTAGTTGTACTGAATAAAATATCATTTCATTTTATCAATGGATATATTTTATTATGGTACTGATGTTGTTTTGATTGTTTATTGTGGTTATAGGATGGCTGACGAGAGTCAAGATAGCTATTCAGTGAACCAAGAGTCAAGGGACTCTAGTGAGGAGTCCATGGAGTATGAGATGATAGGAGATTTGTTGGCGAGGAACATCGAGCTAGAGGTTAGGGCTGAACAAGTGGAGGCGCAGAACCACACCCTCCAGATTTCAGAGCAGCAGTACAAGGACACTACTTACCAGGCACAGGCTGAGGTAGCCGAGTTGCAAAGGAGGTTGGAGCAGAGAGAGCTACAGCTAGGACAGTTGAGAGTTGAGGTGGAAGCTAAAGATGCGAGGATATACACTTTGGAGCAAGCTTTAGACATCGCCTTTATGAAGTTCGACGCTGAGTGGATGGAGTTGCCTTCCAGCAGTGAGAGCAGGCGTTGATTTCTATTCATGTCCGATATAGTCCCACTTTTTGTTTCTAATAGGGACTGTTTAGTTGTTATAAATCCTTATGCTTTGCTGTATGCATAGGATGGCAGTTAGACCCCAACTTTTATTTTGATAGAGGGGCAGATGGTAGTGAATCCTCACTTTTTGTCCATTAGAGGATAGGTGGTGGTGGGCAGTTTATGCCTTGAGCGTTTATAGAAGTATGCCAGATGTTTAGTCAGTCTGTATTAAAAATTAGTATATGAATCTGAATGCATTATTATGATATGCGTTGGAAAATTTAAATAGTAAAATTGTCTATTTAATGTTATGTGAATCTAGTAGACTGATTTGGATTTTTCTTTAAACAAACTTAACCCACTAATCAAGGAGAAAGACTTCCAAAATCTTGGTAATTTAAAACTCTCACATAATGATCATCTGATTGTTTTAATACAGTAGCATATTGTATGCTAAGTACTTATATGATAATAAAACCCGAGTAACGTGTTAGAATTTCTTTTAACTAGATAATGCCGCCCAGACGAGTACTAAGGAACCAAGAGATCGAAGAGTCAGTTAATAATGCAACGGGAACTCAACCAAACCCAATGCAAGACTTTGTCAACCTAGGAGAAATCAGGCGGGAAACCAATTAGCCAACTTTAAGGACTTCAAGGCAGTAGGACCGCCAGAGTTTAGAGGAACAACAGGCCCGATAGAGGCCTAGACGTGGATGAAGGAGATTGAGAAGGCCTTCACTATTACTAGAGTAGCAGAAGAACAGAAAACAATTTTTGCTACCTACTTAATGAAAGGTGAGGCTAACTATTGGTGGGAGGCCAACCAAAACAAAGCCGGGACTAGAATCGTGACTTGGGAAGCGTTCAAGAAGTTGTTCTTGGAGAACTACTTCCCTGAGAGTACACAAGCGAGAATGGAGATCAAGTTTTTAGAATTGAAACAGGAGAATATGTCAGCGTCAGAGTACGCCGTAAAGTTTAATGAATTGGCCAGATTCGCTCCACATCAGGTAGACACGGAGGTGAGGAAAGCAAGAAGGTTCAAAAATGGACTAAAGCCATGGATTTACAGTAAGGTAGCGGTTCTACAAATCATGTCATTCTCAACTTTGTTGGAGAAAGCTCTCATAGCGGAAGGTGGAAGCGAAGCTGTCTTAAAGTACAATCGGGAGAAGAACAAGAAGAAAGTAGAAGGTGGGAATCAGAATGTTAGCAGTGGCGGTAGCAACAATAAGAAGTGGAAATGGAGCAGTGGGGGTAGTAATTTGGAGATTCAGCAAGGAAGTGCGCAACAAAAGAAGTCAGTGTGTGGAAACTGTGGAAAGGGTCACTCGGGAGAGTGCTTGAAAGGAAAAACAGTATGTTATACCTGTGGACAAGAAGGGCATACCTCACCCAATTGTTCAAAGGTGAAGAAGGGAGGTTGTTTTAACTGTGGTGAATTGGGACATCGGATCAAGGATTGCCCAAAGAAGAAAAGCACGGATGGCGGAAACGGTAACAGGGGCAATAACACTAGGACAACCAGTGGAGGACCAACCCAGCCAAACAAGCCGACAACAAGGACATTCAATATGACAGTGCAAGATGCCGTGACATCCAGGGAGGTGGTGTCAGGTATAATTCTGATCAACGATATAAATGCCTATGTGTTATTCGATTCGGGAGCTTCATGTTCTTTCGTATCTAATGAATTTGCTCAAAGATTAAGTCTACCTCGTGAACTATTAGAACACCCAATGAATGTAGAAGTAGCAAACAAAGAAATTATCCCTGTAGACTACATCCATAAGAACTGTTGTGCTGATGTAAGAGGGTTTAAGCTTAACGTGGATTTGATACCGATTCATCTTGGAGAGTTTGATGTAATCCTTGGGATGGATTGGTTATCAAGTCACGGAGCGGTCATTGACTGTAAGAAAAAGTGCGTACACCTAAAGACTTCGAATAAGTCAAAGGTGGTATTTCATGGCAGTAAATCGCCGAGACAAGCTTGTTGTCTGACGATGATGAAAGCAAAGAAGTTGCTTAGGAGGGGTTGTATAGGTTATTTGGCTCACGTTGTAGATACTAGAAGAGTCGAGGGTGAACTGGGTCAGATACCTATTGTAAGGGAATTCGTTGACATCTTCCCAGATGAGATTCCGGGATTGCCACCAGATAGAGAGATAGAGTTTGTTATCGATTTGGCACCAGGGACATCACCGGTATATAAAGCGCCGTATCGTATGGCTCCGGTAGAAATGAAGGAACTGATGGTTCAACTACAAGAGTTGTTAGATAAGGGGTACATTCGACCGAGCGTATCACCGTGGGGAGCACCAGTCCTATTCATAAAGAAGAAGGATGGGTCGTTAAGGCTTTGTATTGACTACCGGGAGTTGAATAAGGTCACTATTAAGAACAAGTATCCGTTGCCTATGATCGACAATTTGTTTGATCAGTTGAAGGGGACGAAATACTTTTCAAAAATTGACTTGAGAACCGGTTATCACCAACTGAAGGTGAGGCAGGAGGATGTTCCAAAGACGGCATCCAGAACTCGGTATGGACACTTTGAGTTTCTGGTAATGTCTTTTGGACTGACGAATGCGCTAGCAGCATTCATGGACTTGATGAATAGAGTGTTTAAACAGTATTTGGATAAGTTTGTCGTGCTCATCGATAACATTCTGGTATATTCAAAGACAGAGGAAGAGCACGCTGAACGTCTGAGGATAGTGTTGGAGACGTTAGTTAAGGAGGGAGAAGTTGTATACAAAGTTCTCCAAGTGTGAGTTTTGGTTGCGGAGAGTACAGTTTTTGGGTCACGTTATCGACACGGTTTAGTGGATCCAGCAGAGGTAGAAGCGGTTATCAACTGGGAACAGCCAAAGACGCTGATAGAAATTAGGAGTTTCTTGGGATTAGCAGGATACTATCGGAGATTCATCCAAGATTTTTCAAAGAGAGCATCACCGTTGACCAACCTTACCAGAAAGACAGTGAAGTTCGTTTGGACGGAGAAATGTGAAGAGAGTTTCATGGAATTAAAGAAGAGGCTCAGTCAAGCACCTGTGTTTGCTTTACCAGACAACACGGGAGGATTTGTAGTGTATAGTGATGCGTCACACAAGGGTCTTGGCTGTGTACTGATGCAACATGGCAAGGTCATTGCGTACGCTTCACGTCAGCTGAAGGACTATGAGAAGGGTTATTCGACTCATGACCTGGAGTTAGCAGCAGTACTTTTTGCCTTGAAGATTTGGAGGCACTATTTGTATGGCAAAAAGTGTGAGATATTTACAGATCACAAGAGTCTGAAGTATATCTTCACGCAGAAAGACCTAAATATGAGGCAACGCCGATGGCTAGAATTGATCAAGGATTATGATTGTGAGATTCTGTACCATCCAGGCAAAGCAAATGTAGTGGCAGATGCCCTGAGCAGAAAAGGCAGAGAGAAGTTACTGAAGTTGACCATTCAAGAGGAATTGGTGAAAGATTTTGAACTACTTGACTTAGAGGTTATGTATCCGATGGAGACCAATGAGAAATTATTTACAGTGGCTGTGAGCCCGACTTTATTAGATAAGGTTAAAGAGGCTCAAGAGAAGAACGAAGATTGCGACAACATCAAGAAGCGGTTAGCTGAAGGGGATGAATTGAAATACAAGGTTGATGGCACCGGACTGCTGAGATTCGAAGGGCAAATTTGGGTACCGTTAGTACCAGAACTAAGAGAAGAGATTTTGCAAGAAGTGCACAGTACGAGGTACTCGATACACCCAGAAAACACAAAAATGTATCAAGATTTGCGTCAACACTTTTGGTGGCCAAACATGAAGAGGGAGGTTACTGAATGCGTTAGCAGATGTCTAACTTGTCAGAGAGTCAAGGCAGAGCATCAACGACCGAGTGGATTACTATAGCCTTTAGAAATTCCAAAGTGGAAGTGGGAGCACATCACGATTGATTTTGTGGTGGGACTTCCAGCAATGCAAAAAGGACACGACGCCATATGGGTGATTGTAGATCTTCTAACGAAGTCGGCTCACTTTTTGCCGATCAAGATCAGGTATAGTTTGAACCAGCTAACCAAATTGTATATCAAAGAAATTATATCAAGACATGGCGTACCAGTATCTATTATGTCGGATAGGGATCCGTAATTCACGTCAAACTTCTGGAAGAGCCTTCAGGAAAGAAGGGGGACGCAACTACGGATGAGCACCTTGTATCATCCGCAGACCGATGGGCAAAGTGAGAGAACGATTCAAACACTTAAAGACATGCTCAGAGCTTGTGTGATGGACTTTAAGGGTAGCTGGGAAGATCATCTTCCATTAGTAGAGTTCGTATACAACAATAGCTATCACGCCAGCATCGAAATGCCGCCGTACGAAGCACTGTATGGAAGGAAATGTAGAATGCCCTTATGCTGGGATGAAGTGGGTGAACATCGACTGTTGGGACCAGAACTGGTGTAGCAGACTATAGAGATCATCAAGGTGATAAGAGCCCGACTGGTAGCGGCTTAAGATCGCCATAAGAAGTATGCAGACTTACATCGCCAGAAGAGAGATTTTGAGGTGGGAAGCCATGCATTTTTGAAAGTATCTCCCTGGAAAGGGAAGTTAAGGTTTGGAAAGAAAGGTAAACTGAGTTCGAGATTTATTGGACCTTTCGAGATCTTGAGGAAGATAGGCGAAGTGGCGTACTAGGTAGCTCTACCTCCTGAACTGGAACATATTCATAATGTGTTTCATGTGTCAGTGATACGACCATATAAGCCTGATTACAAGCACGTGATATTGTACGAGCCAATTAAGGTCGAAAAGGATTTGTCATACGAGGAAATTTCGATTGAAATTTTAGATAGAAAAGAGCAGAAATTGCGAAATAAGGTTATACATTCTGTAAAAGTTCTTTGGAGGAACCACAATACTGACGAAGCTACGTGGGAACTCGAAGAAAGGATGAAGAAAAATTATCCACATCTTTTTGAGTAACCCTATAGGTAATTCCGGGGACAGAATTCTTATAAGGGGGGGGGGGATGATGTAATGACCGTGAATTTTAAGTCGCTATATATGTATGTACATTATTGATATTTTAAAACTTTGTGTTATATAGTGATTTAATATGTGACAACATATGTGAAGTGGTGCATGGGTCAATTAACTTATATACTATAGTTATGGATATATACATTTATAGATTTCATTAAAAATGAAATCTTCGTAACCTAATTATACATTAGGTGAGACAATTAAATAACCTAAGGGTTATGGTAATAAGGAAAGGTTAGTATTTAATATGTGTACTAACTTAATTGGATGATCTTGTTATTTCAAGTGACTAATAATTTTAAACCTAATTCTTGTAAACCTAATTAGGTTATGAGCTAAAGTCACATATATAAGTAATTAAATTTCATATGATTAGAAATGGAAACCCTAAATAATCAATTTGGGTATCATATATTAAAATTGCTAGACTATGTTTATTACATAGCCCAAAACAATTAAAGGAGAAGCCCAAAAGAAATAAAATACAAACTAATACTTAGCCCACTTGATTAAGGGTATTTTAGACTTTTGATTAATCAAATTTGAGCATTATAATAAAAGCTAAATGGAGGATAAAATGGGGCTAGAGGGACCGGCCAATTAGGCTTTTTAAGGCAACTAATTAAGCTAGGCAATGTCTATAAGTAATAACTCTTACACACAAGGACATGGTTGTCAAGCTCCCATTGGTTGCCACTTTATTAAGCATCTTTAATCATGATTAGACTAATTAAAGTGATAAGACAAAGCTTTTATCCATGGGTTAAAGAAAGTATGGGGGATAATAAGGAATCAACCATTCCATTTGCTAGAATACTCCACTTTCTCTCATTCGTCTTCTTCTAATTTTTCTCCCAAGCTAGCTGTCGACGTTGGGATTTTTAATTGTCCCTTTCCGTTACTTGTTCTTTGGTGTTCTCATTTTAGGTGAGATTTGTTTAAAAAAAGAAGTGAAAAAGGTCCGACATGTATAATGTCGACGATTGGACTATAAGAGTCGCCAGTTAGTTTTTTAAATGGTTGTACCAACACAGCCGAGAAAAGGTTTGCACATTGACCCAGTGATGTGACACTGCTAAACGGGTCAGTGAAATCGAGATTCATTAGGGTCCGGGGACTTGGTTATGCGGAGGGAATGTGTTAGGCACCCCCCGACATCCGTGTTATCACGATGACCGCCTCTTTTCAAGAAACTATTATTTGAATGTGTGTGTGTGTGGGTCAATGTGCTGTTATTTGGAAGTAGTGCGAGGCCTCATTCGCACCTATATACACAGGATTTGAATTTTATGTAAAAATTCAATTTTAAGCAAGATATGGCAGTGATGTTTTATAAAAGAGGTTTTTTCAAACCCTGATGCTCAATAGTAATTGAGACCATTTACACTCCCATTTTATCCTGTATTCGGCTGGATTGATTTTATTTGACAGATGCGAAGCATCCGCACGAAAATACTGTACAAAAAGGTGCTGAATTCCTCGTGGGTATGAAAACTATCTGAGGAAATTCAAACATCACAGATATATTTACAAGCTTCTTACAGTTGAAAAGGTCCATCACGAGAACCGAATCTAGATTCAGGGGACTGAATTTGTGATCACATGATTCCTAGGCTCACATGATGCCGCAATTGATATAAACGCAGTAAGCAGGTATATATATATAAGCTGTAAATATATATATACATACATGATCACCAACCACAAAGCACCTCCATGGGGGATCAGAAATATAAATAAAGCTATAAAAGCTATCAACCGCCACGGAGGAAACTCCAGGCGGGACGAAATGTACAGAAAGCTGTAAAAAATGGTCAACCACCATGAAGTAAACCCAGGTGGGACGAAATATAAATATATATATATATATATATATATATATATATATATATATATAAAAGCTTATAAACGCACCGGATATAAAATTCAGGCTCATCGGACAAAGTCCAACAACAGTTAATATATATAAGTATATATATATATTAAAGCAGTAAACGCACCAGATATAAAATCCAGGCTCATCGAACAAAGTCCAACAACAGTTAATATATATAAGTATATATATTAAAGTAGTAAACGCACCGGCTGTGAAATTCAGGCTCACCGAACAGAGTTCGATAGCAGTTCATATATATAATTATATATATAAGAAAGCCATTAAACGCACCAGACATAAATCTAGGCTCATCGAACAGAGTTTGACACGCAGTTCATATATATAAATGTATAAATATATATACAAAACGCTCCAGACCGAAGTCTAGGCTCAATCGAGGCATAACTCGATAATGTTAGTCCATATATATATATATATATATATATATATATATATATATATATATATATATATATATATATATATGTATATACAAACTAAAAATAAATCACGGACTGAAGTCCGGGCAAAAGTGTGCAACACGACTCTTAACGTGTAGAAGGGTGTGTGCAAAGATGAGAAAAAACTTTAAAGTGTGAAAGAAGGCTTACAGTGGGCGGCCAAAGAAGACTTCAATATCTTTAAAGTGGGTAAACACTGGCTTTTGTAAGTATAAAATAAGCTATATATGAGCTCACAAGTGTTTAAAATGAGAAAGCACTCAATCTAGGGTGAGTACAGAGCAAATTGGGCAGGGTTTTCTCGCTGTTTTCTCTTACAAAATGGCCACCCCAAGCCCTATATTTATAGAGGGTGGAGCCGCAGGTGTACCAGAGGCAACCCGGGTTGGCCCGGGTTTTTCGGCTTGAGTCGTCTCAAAGTACGTGCACTCAGGCACTGTAATGTCCACTTAGACTTTTAGAAGTGCAATCTGGGCATCCGTTTGAGGTATACATGACCTATTTCGGACCGCCGTTGTCGAGAGTTGTACGATGACATGGGATTAGAGTTTGTGCGAAGTCATTAAAGATGGGACGGTGCCTTCCGATCTTCAAGCTTCAACTTTCATCTGTTACCCTGCACAATGGTCACTCAGGATTGATTAGTCTTGTGGGACACTGTTGTGTAGAGACATTGAGACGACGTGGCGTCGCATCGTGTTGGTCAGATGATGATGTTATCCCTCACCGGTGTTGTCGCCGGATTGGGCTGATAAAGCAGACGTTGCTCAGCTTTGCTGGGATTGGACTGCTGCAATTGGTTGAAGGTCCTCATTGTCATCTTTGAGGTGTGTCTGTCTTCCCGATGTTATCGCTGAGCTGGTACAATGTATCTCGTTGTGAGCGTCGAGATTGAAGCTGGTTGCATTTGTAACAAGCATTTCTGGGGTTATTGCCGAAATTACATTCCTTGGGGTTATCACCAAGGTTGGTGGCTATTCCCATGGTTGGGACTGAGACTGGATACCTCAGGGTTATCTCCGAGATTAATCGGTCTTCTCCGGTGTGTGTTCTGGTATTGATCTGCATGCCTCGGGGTTATCTCTGAGATTGGAATTGTTACTCCCAGATTACGATCTAGGGTTGATGCTGAACTTCCGGTAGTATCCAGCATGGATATGGATAGTCTTTCAGGGTTCCCTCTTAAAAGACGAATCTGTTCTCCTGCAATATTAGTGACAGGTGTACAGAAAATTTTGAGTGTCTACAGATGCCCCTCTTTATCTTACTCATGCATGGCGATGCATGGGTAGGATAAAGAATCCTAGACACTTGAAACGTAACAAGAAGAACATAGTACTATGGATAACAACATGATGTAAATGTATGATGCATGTGTACGGGGTTGTAGCCCAACACGCTAGGGATGATTGCTGGCTCCCTGTTGCTTCAACTGGGGGTTGGCAACGATGACCAGATTTGATGTGTAATCTGAATCTGTTAGGATGTTGATGTTGGAGTTATCACCAAAGTCTTGTGTCTTTGATTATGACTTGATCCCGAAGATGTACCTCTTATGTGTGAGAGATCTATGGGGATGAAGGTTGATTTACTTGAGGATGTGTATAACATATTTCATCATCAATCCTCCTTGATGACAATCTCCTAGTTTGTATTGTCAGGACATGTCACGATTCTGTTGGATTTACTGCCAATAGCAAATGCTGTCAGGGATGCCCGACCTTCGTTGATTTGTGTGTTTCACCGATATATGAATCAACGGCTAAAAAATCCTGTGTGATATACTGTCAAGGTTGCTTGACCTCCGCTGTCGTGTAGATCACAAGAACATTGCGTTGTGATCGCCGCCGGGGATCCGCTAAGGAATACGAGCGGTCGGGTGTGAAAACCTCGAATGGCTTCAGAGCTCTGATAGGTTTAAATCACTATTGGCCGTAATAATGTCAAGGCTACTTGACCTTCATTGATTTGTGTGTCAACGGATGAGCATGCGTTGTAACCCCCGCCGAGGATCTCTTTTGTGAAAAGATTGGGGTGACAACCTTACGCTGACGGCATCGGACCTCTGAACGGTATTGCCGAATGTGGTATGTAAAGACTTAAATCATCGGTATAGTAAACCCTGTGTTCGGGCGAATACCAATGGATGAAAAGAAAGCCACAGTTGGATCCAGAAAAACCAGGGTTTTAGGCTATTCTGCTCAATCGCGTAGCGTTTTTATCCCTGGTTTGGCCTTTTCAGCTTGTAAGAACTCTTTTGCAACTCGAACTGGACCGAGCCGGAGGGATGGGACCTATATGGGGATGCCACATGTGCATCTACTGCAGCCGCAGATGGGCCTGCGGCCAACCGTGGATGATAAATTCCAACAGGTTGGTCTCACAAGTCACTTTCAACTTGTTGCGTGAAGGAAAATACGTGAGCCTCTTTCAAATTTGCTGAGTTCGGGCTGTTTTCTGCAAATTCTATCACCGTACAAGTGTTCTGCACTATCCTGGTAACATATGCCTGTATTTTCTCTCATTTCTGTCCGTTAAATTTTGCGTTATCGCATGAAATGCATCTAGACACATAGTAGTGATTATGTATGCACAAATGACTAGATAAAAAATATTCAACATAGTAAATGTTAGTATTAAACCATGCTGAACATAATGATGTGAAAAAATTTGACTTTTGAGACAGTCAAATTGGCACCTTTTTATGCTATTTTTTGTCCTATTTGAGGTCAATGAGCATAAGGTAGCAAGGCAAAGTACTCCTAGTATTGAGGTTGGCCTTATGCATGATAATTTTAATTTTTAATGCATATATTATGTATATAACTTTGGGGAAGGTGTACTATTGAATGGCCACCTAGACATGCTTGGATGCATTTGGATAGTCCTATTTTTAATGGGGCTATGGCAAAAATTTTCTAAATATAGGCATTGGGTAGTCATGCATTTTAACTCTATTATATGTTAAAGTAAATGCATGCATGCATATAGTCATAAAATGCATTCTAGAAAGCTCCAGGTAAGGAAATACCACACCCTTTCTGAGGTGATTTGGAGACTTGTTGTCCATATACTATGGATCCGGATCAGCCGGGCAGTTCCTATAGGACCACTTCTGGTGTACGGCAGAGGGCTTCTGAAATGTCTCATCCCCGTTCTGTCAGACAGCCTCGTCGATTGGTGGAGGCCGTGATACGTCCTGTCCAGGTAGATGTTCCAGGCGTTGAGGACGAGGAGGTGGATATTCCGATAGAGGATCCCGCTCCTGCTGCACATGTCCCTCGCAGGGAGCTTCCGAGCATTCAAGTGGTGAATCCAGAGTTGCTGGGTGATTTGGGCAGACATCCATCGATGTATTTGCATGCTAACGAGGTATGGCGTTAGACTTTGATCTTCCTTTTTTCTTATTGATAATGATTAAAGGATTTTGATGTTGATCTGCATTTCATGTAGGTTCCTGGTTTTACACAGTCTCGAGGGAACTGGTTCAGTATTCACTCCATGTACCAGGCGCTTCATCCTGACTATAGAGCGGTAGTGCATGAGTGGGGATTTGGGGCATTTTTCTCCATTCTTCCCCGTCGTTGTCCCTGGGGATATCTCAGGGCATTGTCTGAGCGATGATTCATCAGACTCAGTCACTCCATCTGCTGGATTGCGAGATGATGATGACGCCTATGGATTGGCAATTTATCGCAGGTATGGAGTTTGGAGGGGAGCCAGTGCCTTGCATAGCAAATATTACCCCTATTGCCGTTAGATCCTTATTAGGAGTTCCGACGGCGGCGCTCAAAGGTAGGACTGTCCGTTCAAGTCCTTTGAGTGTAGATGCTATGAGCGGGCTATTGAGTGAGCCTATGCCTGATGATGTCAGAATCAGGGATCGCGTTCTGCGGCGATTGTTCCTGATGATCATTCGAGGCTGCTTCATAGCAGATAACTCTTCTACAGTATCTTTCGCTTTGATCAGCGCTACACGTGATGTGGACCGTATTGGAGAGTATGATTGGGGTTCCTGCACCTTTGCCTATTTCCTCTGGGGCATGCGTATGCGCTCACATGGTTTGACCGAGGCTTGGCTATGATTTTACCCATTTCTGCTGGTGAGTATTTCTCTTGTCATTTACCATGTATAGGTTAAGAGTGTTAATTGACAGTAGATGTTTACCTTTGTGTTGGCAGTTTTGGGCCTATGAGAGGCTTCCATGCTTGCGTCCCGTGAGTGTGTTAGGTTTAGACACCTATCCACGAGGACGACGATGACATCATTCGATTCTGCCAGAGCTCCCTGTAACTGAGGGATTCACTCATTGCCGTATGCAGCTGGAGTTGCTGATGACCGATACCATCACATGGCTTCCCTATTCCAGGGAACACCTGACCATGGGTTTTGAGGATGGATACTCGATTAGAGTCGAGTATGTGATTTCCACCAGGAGAGTTCCTCTCTTCACGGATGGAGGCTGGGAGCTCTATTTAGGAGAGCGTGCTATCAGGAGCACTACAGGGGAGATCCGTATACCGATCTTGCCTCCTACTAGGCGTTATTGGCCTGTGTCACAGTCACCCGTCATTGATATCCCATTGTTGGGGGTTGACGGTTTTGCATTGCCAGAGGGTCCATGTACTCAGGAGACATTCCATCGGTGGTGGTCCCCTTGCACAATTGGAGCTCAATCCCGCGCCACACAGTTTATGGGGGATATGGTTCCAGGATCCTTGATGATGACGGATTGGATAGCTTGTGTCCGAGATCCGACTCATATGACCCAGATTGATAGTTTTACTCGGCAGTTGTACCAGGCACACATATTTATTCGGCATTTGGGCAGAGATCCGATAGAGGCGGCTTCATTTGATCCTTCCAGCTTAGGCGATGGCCCCTTAGGTGACCCATTCGATTTTGCCGGTGCAGATCCTCCTCTTTATAGGCCTGACATCCCTGTTGATAGAGATCCAGTGACTCAGGAGGAGTTACATCAGGTTGATAGGATTGATGATGTGGACATCGACACCATTGTCTTCTTCTGATGTGTATTCTCATTATATCTTTTGATAGGCCTCTGTTAGATATTGGGTGGCTATGCCCCATTCTCGCTATATCTTTTGATAGGCCTTTGTTAGATATTGGGTGGCTGTGCCCTATTTCCCTGTATTTGTAGCTGTACAGAGATGATGTATTAGATGATGATATACTTAGGAATGTATGCACTATTTTTTTTCATTCCCTATATCATATTGCCATCTATTATCTGTTATGCATGTATCATGTTATGCATATGTATGTATGTCAAGAGATATTTGGCATTGACCCCTGGATGGTCTTACGACACGGCCCGCACAGATGTCTTCTTCGACAGTTAGCTGTATAGATCATACCCCACCGTCAGTAGTGGCATCGGGTATGAGATCGTGGTATGATAGCATGTCACCACCAGACAGGGTGACTGTAGATCATTTATTGCAGCATACCATGACCTTTTTAACTTTTCATGTTCTCGCAAGATTTGTGGACGGGATGATAGAGCATTGGCTACCGGATAGACAGGTATTCCGATTCGGCACCCATGAGTTGACTCCTACTCTGGAGGAGTATGCACGTTTGACGATGCTGCCTTTAGACAGACCTTGCGTGCATCTGGCTTTGGGAGACATGGGCAGACGATTCATGACTCTCACAGGATTGAGGCGCAGAGTGGTACAGGATGAGTTGACATCTGGCCACGTGATATCCCAGTGTTTTCTGTGCGACAGATTTGGCTCGGAGGATAGCTTTTCACGACATTCTGGGGATTTCACCGCATCGAAGGATCATTGGCGTTTAGCCAGAGTTAACGTACTGATGCTATGTGTATTGTCATATGTGTATATGCCGCAGTATATGGATGAGATAGATATAGGCGTTGTCATGGCCGTGAGAGCTCTCAGGGAGGGTCGTACCATTGTACCTATAATTGTAGTAGAGACCATGCGGTCGGCATCTTGCTGCTGCACTTATCCAACAGGAGTGTTCACTGGGAGTTCAGTCATGCTATATGTGTGGTTCATGTCACACTTGAGACCGATTGGCACTCTTAGACGGCATGGGTACTGCTTCACCCATGATGTAGCTATGTCATACTCTTTTCAGCCATCAGAGTGTATAGATGCTCTGTCCTGGTCCACATTCCTGGCAGATATCAGAGATCCATTCAGCATATTGCCGTGTTTGGGGCTTAGCTCACCATACAGCTTCATTACTCATGCTCCGGGCATGGACTATCTCCCTCTGGCTGGTTTGAGGGGAGTGACCACTTATCACGCATTGGCCGTGATGTCGCCGTTCCACCAGTTCCAGGATTTTCATCCTTTTGAGGGGGCGACAGGTCAGCGTTTAGCTTCTCGATACCTTTCAGCAGAGGACCGATCTCGGGTATACGCCTGCTGGGATCAGCGCGAGATAGCAGCTTTTTCTGTCAGTCATCCTAGTAATTTCGCAGAGTATTCCGTGTGGATGGAGACAGAGATTTTATCGGCTGCAGAAGTATTTACAGTATCAGAGCGCGAGTTAGGTGATGTAGAGACCATGGAGGACATTGATACCTACATCGAGGAGGAGCCCACTGCTGAGTTGCCAGCATTTCTTCCGGATAATCCTAGTACCAGTACTGTTGTGATTCAGCACTCGTCACAGTACTTAGAGCAGAGTCTTCATCTGATGATCTTTGAGAGAGATCAGATTCGATCTATGATATCGACTGCTCTTGATGGGAGGGAGGCCGCTCTATTGGAGAGAGACGAGGCATTGGCTCGTAGAGATGTCATCGTCGTTGAGTGGGATGAGGCTATATCAGCCAGAGATGCAATGATAGTTGAGCGGGATATCGCCATATCTTCCCGGGATGTAGCCGTCACAGATAGTACTGCAGTGAGGTCCCTTACAACTGGCATGATCGCAGAGATGAGCGCATATATTGATGATTATATGGTCACCATGCAGATGGCTACAGATCTGTTGGGTCGTGTGGATATTCTCATACAGGAGACCACAGCTTTACCTCCATCTTCTGAGAGGGACGCCATGTTGGGCTTGTTAGTTCGCATATACCCTGACTTGTAGATGATCTTGTATTTTCCTGCACAGACTAGCTTAGCCATTTTGTCATGTACAGTTTACATTGTGTATATCAAACAACATTATATATATGACAGGGAAATATATTTTTGGATCACTTCCCTTTTAGATCGCTTTGCTACTTGCTTGATATTTTGCCTGCTGCTTCAGGGCTTGTGATCTTGATGTATTCTGAATGTCTCTTGGGTGGATGGACATTGAGTTGTCTCTAGATAGTTCAGAATGGATCATCGATCTGTATGTATCCCTACCATCTCTCGGTGTCTTGGGATTGGTTTCTGTATGGAAATAAGGAGAGGAGTGTGGCTTTCCTCTCTGAGATTGACCGCACCACAGATGGTCGCTAGCACTTCTATTCAGGAGAAGCCTAGTTAATTCCATCTCTTATGGATTGGTGTTGCTCTTTGAGGTACAACCGCCGCTTAGATGGTCACCGAATCTCCTATTTGGGAGGAGTTCAAGTAATTCCATCCCTTTGGTCTGAAGCCGAATGAAACGTAGTGGATTGAAGGATGATCCCAGTACCAACTGACAAGGGTTTGTGTTTTGGTAGGGGGTGAGACCGCACCATGAATGGCTGCCTACGTACTCTCCTATTGAAGAGGAGATCAGGTCTGTGTAGTTCGAACCTGGTGTAAGAGGTTCAACGCTGTATGTGGCAGGAATGGTGTAGGAATGTTTTTATTTTTTTTTATTTTGTTTTTGTAAGGAAAAGGGTGGAAATGTTTTTGTTGTTTTTGTTTTATTGCGACCGGGCCATATGAAATGGTTGCCTACGTACTCCTATTGAAGAGGAGATCAGGTCGACGTAGTTTGCCCCTCAAGGCGAGATGAAAAGCGTAATCCCATGTGCAGGTCAGAGTGCAGGGAAGAAAAAGTTTAATCCTAGGTTGAGGATAAACTGCAGGTGAAAATTTTGACCCCAGGTATGGGTAGCCAAACTGTATATGCAAGAGGTTTAATCCACGGTGGGATGACCTAAGTTGTAGGAACACAAAGGAGAAAGCCAGGCTGCTGGATTGAAAGGTATGTTTCCCTGAGGGGAAAAGTGTAGAAAAGTTGTTTGTGGTAAAGGTTTAAAGAACCGGAATGACTGGTGACTTGATGGTCTACCACCAGGATGTTTACTTTATGGTAACTTCAGACATAGTATCGTTTCACGGCATCTGAGTTGATGAGTTGTGGAAATTCATCGCCGACCATTTATTGCAACCTGAGAGCGCCTCCTGTCAATACTTCCTTGACAATAAAAGGGCCTTCCCAGTTAGGAGCAAATTTTCCCTTAGCCTGATCTTGGTTGTCCAGGATTTTCTTCAAAACCAAGTCATGTTGTCTGAATTGCCGTAGCCGGACTTTTTTGTTGTAGGATCGGGCGATCCTTTGCTGATATAACTGACCATGGAAGATAGCCGCGGTTCGCCTTTCGTCTATTAGAGACAGTTGGTGATACCTATCTTGTACCCATTGGTCTTCATCCAACTGAGCGTTTATCAATACTCTGAGGGATTCCGTCTCAACTTCTATGGGGAGCACTGCTTCCATCCCATAGGTCAATGCGTAGGGGGTTGCCCCAGTGGAAGTGCGCATTGAGGTTCTGTAGGCTAACAGAGTTAGAGGCAATTGGTCAGGCCAATTTTTGTGATTAGTGGACATCTTTTGCATAATCTTCTTGATGTTCTTGTTAGCCGCTTCAACAGCACCATTCATCTTCGGACGATAGATGACTGAGTTGAGATGTTTGATGTGGAATTTACTGCATAATTCCTCCATCATTTTGTTGTTGAGGTTCTTGGCATTGTCAGACACAATCACATCTGGTTGTCCATATTGACAAATGACATTGTTTCTGATGAAAGCAATGATGACTTCTTTAGTAACCCTGGGGAAGGAGGCTGCTTCTACCCACTTGGTGAAGTAGTCGATCATGGTGAAGATAAATCAATGACCATTACTGGCTTTAGGCTCAATGGGCCCGATAACGTCCATTCCCTACATTGAGAAGGGCCAAGGTGAACTCATATTGTGAAGTTCCCATGGATGGGCGTGTATAACATTCCCATGAATCTGGCACTGATAGCATCTCTTGACATGGTCATTGCAATCAGCTTTGAGAGATAGCCAATAATGTCCCGTCCTGAGGACTTTCTTGACAAGAAGGGGGCCACTCATGTGGGGGCCATAGACTCCGCCATGGATTTCATCCATAAGCCTTTGGGCTTGATCTTTGTCTAAACATCTGAGGAGACCTAATCCTGCATCTCTTTTGTAGAGCGCATCTCCACTCAGGTAGAATTTTATAGCAAGTCGGTGGATCCGCCTTTTCTCAGTCGGGCTCGCCTCAGCGGGTATAGATCCATCTCGCAGATATTCCTTGATATGTTGATACTAAGGATGTTGGATGGGGGGTAGCTCATTCGATACTTCTCCAACGTAATTCCCATAGGCTGGGGCCTTGTGCTGGGAAATTGTGACGCTTGGCAAGTGTTCCTTGTCTGATATGCGAATCAAGGAGGCCAAAGTTGCTAACGCGTCCGCGAAATCATTCCTATTACGAGGAATGTGTAGAAAGGATATTTCTTCGAACCCCAAAGCCATCTTTAAAACCTGCCGATGGTAAGGCAGCAAATGTAGTTCCTTGGTTTGATAGATTCCGGTGGATTGTCTGATTACCAACTCCAAATCTCTAAGGACAGTTGACCGCCTGATGCCCATTGAATGGGCAAGTTTTAGCCCCATAAGACAGCCATCATACTCAGCCATATTGTTGGTGCTGACAAACTGTAATTTGACGGCGACGGGATACTGCTCCCCCATATCAGAAACTAGAACTGCTCCAGCTCTAGAACCTTCCATATTGACAGCTCCATCGAAATACATCTTCCACGTTTGGCGTGTATCGTACTGATGGTGTTGCTGAATTGTCATTACTCCTTCATCAGGGAAATATGTCTCCAAGGGTTTGAAATCCCCTGATGGTGCGGTGGCCAGTTGATCCGCAATTCCTTGACCTTTGATGGACTTTTGAGTCATATATACGATGTTAAATTGTTGTAGGATCAACTGCCATCTGGACAGCCGATAATTCAGTATGGGTTTACTAAACACGTACTTGAGAGGATCCACGCGAGATATGAGATGGGTTGTGTGCCCATGGAGGTAATGTTGTAACCTCATGGCAGCCCATGCTAAAGCATAACACGTCTTTTCGATCAGAGTGTACTTGTGTTCACTGCTGCTGAATCTTTGGCTGAGGTAATAGATAGCTCGTTCTAGGCCTCTATCGTCCTTCTGTCCCAGCATGCAGCCCATGGCATTGTCACTTACGAACATATACATAAACAGGGAACATCATCCCTGGGTGGTACCAAGATGGGAGCTTTGATTAGCTGTTTCTTGATTGTAAGGAAGGCATTCTGGCACTCCTCATTCCATTTCATGGAGGAGTTCTTCCTTAACAGCTTGAAGATTGGCTCACAGGTTGCTGTGAGTTGGGAGATAAATCTGCTAATGAAGTTGATCCTTCCCAAAAATCCCCGTATTTCCTTTTCTGTCTGAGGAATGGGTATTTCCGTGATGGCTTGGATTTTGGCAGGATCCAGCTCTATCCCTTTGTGGCTGACTAGAAATCCTAACAACTTGCCTGATTTAACGCCAAAGGCGTACTTAGATGGATTCAACTTCAAGTTGTACTTACGCAACCTGTTGAACAATTTCCTGAGATGGTCTATATGGTCATCCTCCTTCTAGGATTTGACAATAATTTCATCCACGTAGATCTCAATCTCTTTATGCATTAAGTCATGGAAAAGAGCCATCATAGCTCGTTGATAGGTAGCTCCAGCATTGATGAGGCCGAATGACAACCGTCTATAACAAAAAGTTCCCCAAGGAGTGATGAAAGCAGTTTTTCATGATCTTCCTCGGCAACCATGATCTGATGATACCCCGCAAAGCAATCTGCAAAGGAGTACATGTTGTATTGCGCAGTATTGTCAATGAGAATGTGGATAAATGGCACGGGAAAGCTATCTTTTAAGCAAGCTTTGTTTAAGTCCCGGTAATCCACGCAAACTTGCACCTTCCCTCCAGGTTTAGGTACGGGCACGATGTTGGATATCCACTCAGAATATGTAGACACCATTATGATGCCAGCTTGAAACTGTTTCACAATTTCTTCTTTCACCTTTAAACTCCATTCAGGTTTCAATCGCCGGAGCTTTTGCTTGATTGGCTTAAATCCCTCTTTAATGGGAATGCGATGAAGGACAATGTCAGTGGACAAACCCACCATATCCTCATGAGACCATGCAAATACATCCTGAAATTGGGTTAATAGCGTAACCATGTCATTCCGTCGGTTTGGGGTAAGGTCTGAACCAATCTGGATTAACTTAGGGTTTTCTAAGGTTCCGAGATTGAAAGGAGTGGTTTGATCAAGGTTGGGTTTGGGTTTGTCTTTGATCCATTCTTGAATTTTTGGAGGCACCTCAATGTCATCCTGTATATCCACCAAGGCTGAATTCATCTCTACATCAAAGGTACAATCCTTGTGGAGAAGAGGCACTGTATCAGCAAGCACATTCACATCTAAATTTAGAGTCCTGAAACAAAATATGCTTTCACTTAGTATATATGAAATGTGTTGATCATACACAGTGTTAGCATATACAGGCAAAATAAACCGCTAATATTGTACAGAAAAGTTAGCAGTTATTATATCTACAGGGAAGAAAGAGTTTCCGCCCGCTTTACCCTTGACGACCAATGCAAGGAATGCTGTTCCAATTGGCAAGAGCAAATTCTAGGTGAACCGCAGTGATAGAGGGATTATCATCATCTTCCCTATCCCAAATGATAGCCATTACGTCTGGGCAATCATCGTCTGGGGTGTATCTATTGGTATGCTCATCATGAACGATGATGCGTATGCCGGACATCATCCGCATAACGTCTTGCTTGATTCTTCGTTCCTCTTCCTCCACTGCAGGATCTGGAATAAAGATTTCTCTCTCCTTTATCGGTACCGGCTTGGGAAATAACATTGCCATATTATATTGGCTGGCACCTTTAAGGGAGGTTGTGCGGACTCGGAGCTTGAAGACAAAGCTAAACGCCGCATGGTCGAAGCTGAAGGAATCTGATGATGCTTATGAGGATTCCTGTGACTAGAGCTGGCAGAATAGCCTAGTCCAGCTGTCCCACTTTGCTTGGTTAAGCGAATAGGGTACTTGATACCCTGGCAATCTTTACACAACCCTTGTCCCGGTTTATGACTCAACGACATTATTTCTTACATTACCTCGGCAGAAATCTGGGGTTCGGGCAGTGGCGTTCCAATAGCATGGTATTGGGTATTGCTTATTTCCAAAGCATGAAAACTAATTGGCTCAACATCCTTATTGGCATTGATGAGTGACATGTCCCCATGTTGAGGAATCTCCGGTTTAGCGTTGACTGTGACCAGGCTATTGTTGATGATGTATTTCAACTATTGGTGAAGAGTGGAGGGGACTGCCCCTACCATGTGAATCCATGATCGTCCCAAGAGCAGGTTGTATCCCGAATCTATCTTGAGCACATGGAAGGATACGCAGAATGTATGAGGACCAATCTCAATTGGCAGCTCAACTACTCTGACCGAGTTACGGCGGGCTCCATCAAAAGCTTTGATGATGGTATGGCTAATCCGAATTCGATTGGGATTGATATTCACCTTCACCAAGGTAGCGTATGGGCAGATATTCAGAGAGGAACCTCCATCTATTAAAACTCCCGTCACCATATATCCGGAGGACAAGACTGCAATGTGCAACGATTTGCAATGACCGGTCCCTTCGGGCGGTATGTCATCATCAGTGAAGGATATCACATTGTTGTTGAAAATGTAATCAACCAGATGTTGAAACTTTTCCGTATCAACTGATGTCGGTAGATAGGCTTCTTCTAAAACCTTTAACAAGACCTTCTAGTGATTCTCGGAAGTTAGGACCAAGTCCAAGATTGATATTTGTTGTGGAGCTTCTTTCAAGCTTAAAACCACCTTGGCTTCGTTATGACCCATAGTGCGGAGGAAATTTTCAATCTTCTCAATGGGTACTTTCCCCTTAGACTTGATGACATGCTTCATTACTCGTTGGGGAAGATACACTGGATTTTCCTTCGACACTGCAGCAGTTATATGCGAGGTGGATCCTTCACCTTCTCCATAATTCCATGGAACTGTGCGCAAGCTAACAATAGGATATTGTGCTCTGCATGGCAATTTAATTGGCTTGGGAGCGACCACTTTCAAAGGATTGTTGATTCCCTTGAGTTGAATGACTGGCATGACAAGTGATTTGTTAACCCCATCATTTTCAGCGGATATGACTGCTACTACACTCTTCCACTTAGTAGGACATGAATCCTCACTTTCCCGCAACACAGTGTCGTTATCTGCCAGACGCAGTACGCCACTGTCGATTAAATTTTGAATAAGGTGGCGGAGTGCCCAGCATTCTTCTGTGTTGTGACCGCGAGATTGAGAATGATATTGACATACTCCCTCAAAGTTAAATCGTCCTGAACGGGGGTTGATTGGAGGTAGAAGGGAACTAATCCTTCCTTCATTGATTAACATATGAAGGATTTCCTCCATAGGTTGGCCCAAATATGTGAATTCCCTTTTGTTGGCAAAATCCTGACGGGCCTTAACATTTGCTCTCTTCGTCACTTTGCCTTCCAGCATTTCATTTTCTGAAAGTGAAGAGGGAATATTCATGACAATAGGTAGGAGACTGGCATGCTCCTGGCTGATTAGCTGACGAGTCACTTGATGCTGATAAGTCACCAGTTCTGCTAATTGCTCAATTTGTTTATAGACAGCTTTCATCTTTCGTTCCATTGTGAATTAGAACTTAGCATAATCCCATCTGTCATCGCCATCTTTGGGGGTCTGGGAGGATTCACAGCTGAAATTGGAACTCTGTCCGCTGCTCCAATTGATAATGTTGACCTCTTCTTCCTTGTGTTGAGGAAGAGGGTTTTCTTGAATGTGAGGCTGATCGGGTTTGGTGACCACGATTTCACCGTTGTCTATCAGGTCTTGGATTTTATGTTTCAAGGCCCAACAATCCTGAGTATCATGTCTAGGTGCCTCGGCATGATAAGCACATTTTCGAGCAACATTAAAATCCCGTCCATTAGGGCTGGCTGGTGGAAGAAGATGCGTGATTTTCTTCTGTGTTGTTACAGGATTGAGAATGTTCTCGAGGGTGTCCCCTAAGGGTGTGGATACTCGAGGTCGTTTGACTTCTCCACCTTTTGGTACTGGAGGGTTTGGAGACTGTGCTTGAAAGGGAGTGTAATTTCTCCTCTAGATAGGCATGTTTTAACTGCCTTTTAGTATCAGGGAAACATCCTCTTCTTTCTTTTTATGGACCCTCTGGGGGTTGTTCCCATAATTTCCAAATTGGATGTGATCAGCAACAGCTTTGAGTGCAGCTAGGTCTTGAATCTTTTCGGATTTCAATCCCATTTCAGCCATCTCCCCATGTTTAACCATTTCAGAAAATGGTTTGCCGATGCCGGCTAAAACTCTTTCATAGAAAGGTGCTTCTTGTATGTCTATGGAAGTCATGACCATCTCTGATTCTGTCATGGAAGGACTAACTTGGGCAGCCAGGCGTCTTCACCTCTGAGCATACTCTCTGAAAGACTCATTAGACTGTTTCTTGATCTTGGTAATTTGATACCGATCAGGAGCCATTTGAGATTGAAAGTTGTATTGGGTGAGGAAAGTGTGTGCTAGCTCTTCCCAACTATAGATCATTAAATTGTCTAATCTTGTGTACCACGAACGGGCTTCTCCAGTTAGACTTTTTTAGAACAGTTGCATTCTGAGTTTTTCATTCTATGCATAAGATCCCAGTTCTCCAATAAACACCTTTAGATGTGTGAAGGATCTCCTAACCTATCATATTTTTCAAAGTCAGGAGTCTTAAATTTTTTTGGATAATGAATACCAGGGAAAATACACAAATCAACATATGAAACACTCCCGTGTGTTCCAATTCCTTTGATAGTGCGAAGGGTCTCTTCTATTTGGAGGACTTTCTTTTTGATGTCACCAGTGTCAGGGTCTCCAGTGGGATGGACAGCATCATGAGTTTTGTTGGTTGGATCCAACTGCAGTTCAGGTATTGTAATGACCTGGGTTCCTCCTTGTGTGGAGGATTCAGCATGTATGGGTATTTTCTGACCCTACGTAGACTGGTGTAATTCTTTTAGTAGAACAGTCAAATCTGTAATCTGTTTGCTTAATCCATCGAATTCTTTGTGAGAAACTGGATTAAGTTCATTCTAGTCGGATGACGACATGATTGACTGTAGGCCTGTTGCCTTTTTGGATTTTGAACGGGTGGTAGGTCCGATTGATTCCCTGCAAAAGACTTGCATAGTTTAGTCTTTAAGGTGGATAATAACATGCTATGCGATGTGTCCAGTTTAGGAATTTTATCCTACAAAACGGATATCAACGGTTTGTAGCATGTATGTGTACACATTTCTTCATATTTCTCATTACATGGATATATGGAAGATAATTACAAGTAATTGAAATGAGAGCATGAAGAGACTTTCTTCCGTTTTGGGTTTATCAGAGGCTGACCTATCTTAGGTTACTCTCGCGGCTTTTTGGCATGAAGGTTCCCAAATCATCGCAATCCACTTGACGGGAAGTTAATCCGGTCTTTCAACTGGAGCGAATTTGGGTGGTGCCTTTCCTGACCCTCGGAGAATTAGTCTTCTCACGAGTCCATTAATCAAACACCGACGGGATAGCCTCCTGGTGGAGGGACCACACAACATATATTCACATACATCGTGTCTTACCGTATAAAAATGATGACATGTGCGAAGCACTAATATCACAAGCAGTTTATAGTGCGAAGCACTGATATCACAAGTAGTTTATAGTGCGAAGCACTAAGTAAGGAAATGCGTTCGTACACATTCATCATAAAATGTAAATGCAACATCCACACACAAGCAGATAATAATTTTGAAAAAATTGTAATAGCGGCTGAAGTCCTCTTACTGGAGTCCCCAGCAGAGTCGCCACCTGTCGACGTCGGGATTTTTAATTGTCCCTTTCCGTTACTTGTTCTTTGGTGTTCTAATTTTAGGTGAGATTTGTTTGAAAAAATAAGTGAAAAAGGTCCGATATGTATAATGTCGACGATTGGAATATAAGAGTTGCCAGTTGATTTTTTAAATGGTTGTACCAACACAACCGAGAAAAGGTTTGCACATTGACCCAGTGATGTGACACTGCTAAACGGGTCGGTGAAATCGAGATTCATTAGGGTCCGGAGACTTGGTTATGCGGAGGGAAGGTGTTAGGCACCCCCCGACATCCGTGTTACCACGGTGATCGTCTCTTTTCAAGAAACTGTTATCTGAATGTGTGTGTGTGGGTCAATGTGCTGTTATTTGGAAGTAGTGCGAGGCCTCATTCGCACCTATATACACAGGGTTTGAATTTTATGTAAAAACTCAATTTTAAGCAAGATATGACAGTGATGTTTTATAAAAGAGGTTTTTTCAAACCCTGATGCTCAATAGTAATTGAGACCTTTTACACTCCCATTTTATTCCGTATTCGGCTGGATTGATTTTATTTGACAGATGCGAAGCATCCGTACGAAAATAGTGTACAAAAAGGTGTTGAATTCCTCGTGGGTATGAAAACCATATGAGGAAATCCAAACATCACATATATATTTACAAGGTGCTTACAGCTAAAAAGGTCCATCACGGGAACCGAATCTAGATTCAGGGGACTAAATCTATGATCACATGATTCTTAGGCTCACATGATGCCGCAATTGATATAAACGTAGTAGGCAGGTATATATATAAAAGCTGTAAATATATATATACATACATGATCACTAACCACGAAGCACCTCCATAGGGGATCAGAAATATAAATAAAGCTGTAAAAGCTATCAACCGCCACGGAGGAAACTCCAGGCGGGACGAAATGTACAAAAAGCTGTAAAAACGGTCAACCCCCACAAAGTAAACTCCAGGTGGGACGAAATATATATATATATATATATATATATATATATATATATATATATATATATATATAAAGCATATAAACTGTGAGGGCCTCGAATCCAGGTCCCAAATCACCTCGGATCCGGTTCGATCATTCTATACAACTATTACTATTTGCGGAAGATATAAACATAAATTGTTTATACAATAAACTTACACACTTTTCCCCAAGGTCGAGTAACCTTAACTTAATACACATTTCATAACTTTTCTAACATATAACATTATTAACATACAATACTTATACAATTTACCTGCACACATATCCTAACGCTGGAACTGTCTTTAACCTTTCCTTGTATCCGACGCATTCGCCTTAATCTGCAATGTTTTATCATGATATAGCAAGGGTGAGCATAAGGATTGCCCAGTAAGTTTAAACTCAACAATATAACGATATATCATGATTGAAGAGTTTGAATAATAAGCTGGCTATAATTCAACAATATAATTGTGAACTAGCAGGAACAAGTTTATGACTGAACAAGTATATAACATGAACAAATATTTCTGAATCGAAGGGTAATGAAGGTGATCAGCCTTTCATACCTGACTTATACATGCAATATGTACAGAGTGCAATTATACATGGCAATCAGCAATGATTAACAATAAGCTTATCCGAACAAAATACTTTTAGTAGAGTTAAATAAATACAAACTTGCCTGAACCGTTGATTACCGCAACGCAATTTATAATGCTTTATCCGATGACCTAATATTAGTAATATAGATCTCCAATATTAGAATATCATCAAAATATAATACTATAAGATATATATATATATATATATATATATATATATATATATATATATATATATATATATATATATAGAATAATCTAAACACATAACATGTAACCCTATCGGTCTACAATACACATAGGACTCGGTATCAAGTTAAACTATTGAAGTCTGAGTTGAACCCGACACAAAACTATCATCCCGATGGTCTAGTCGGACCTTTATCGAGTCTAAATTCAATTAAACTCTGACTTAACAGTTAACAATTAACTCAGATAATTTTAATATTAGTCAAAATATTTTTTTTAAGTCTCATAATAATTTTCACATAATTATTACCATTTATCATGAATTTTTCAATCATTAAACACGTATTTAAATAATTTAAATACCACATAATTCCTTTATCATTAATATTTATTTATTATCAAATATTAATGAAAGCCATCACTTAATATTATAATATATCAAAGTATTTTTAATACCTTAAAATCATTTAAATATAATTTTTAAACACTTAAATTCATTATTCGATAATTGATATTAATATTAAAATATTAATATTTTCATGACAAAATATCAAAAGTTATATTTTATAACTCAAAATATTTTTATAACACTTAAATCATTTTCATATGATTTATAAAGCATTAATTCCATTTTTCCTTAATTTATTTTATATATTTATTAAATAAACTAATTATCATTAATATTGATTAATTAATGAAATTCATCAAAAAAATATTAAAAGTTACTGAAAATAACTTAAAATATTTTATTATACCATAAAATTATTTTTCATGATTTTTCATGTACTTAAAATTATTTTTAAATAATTTATTTAATATTATAATTAAATAAATTAAATACCATTTATATTCCAAAAATATTAAATATTTATGAAATATACTTTAAATAATTAAAAATTATTTTTCAGAATTTAAAATAATTTTTCGGAATTTATTTTGTATTTTTAATAATTAAAAACTATTTTTTTTCTATTTTTAATTAATTTCCGGAAAATAGAAAATAAAACTGTCACTAAATGGCCCTATAGCGACAAAACCGTCGCTATAGGTGTTCTTGGTGTTCTTGATACCTGCCCAGATCTTCAAGTCAGTGGACAAGCTAGGTGGTTTGACCACAAATGAATCTGGGTTCCGGTCGATTTTTGGTCTTATAATGTTTCTGGTTATGTAGTATAAGTGTAATACTACAATAATGAACAAGTACCATAGCCATAACATGACTAAATTGCAAGATCTAACCTTCAGAAAAGTCTGACATCGATGTTCTTCATTTCTGGGTTTTCTAGAAAATGAAGAACAGACGATGGTCCCCTCTCTCGATCCTTATAACTTGAGTTCTGGGTTTTTTTAGGGTAAGGTAATGGTAGAATATTGTAGTAGATATGGCAGGCTTCATGTATATAACAACAGATCATCATAAAAACATTACACATGACAGATCAAACCTAGTCAAACTAAGGGTCAGGAAACGGGTCTTGAAGATTCTGGGTTACCCAGAATCTCTTTCCCGTGTGTAGGTCAACGGTACTTTGACCGTGATTATATAAGTTTCTTCTCGTGATCTGCTTGTTCTAAGGACTAGGATATGTAGTTCACATAACAGGCTACACAAATCAAACAATAACTTGGCCAAAACACCAACACGTAGCAAGATCAAGACCCTGCGAAAACTTGTCAGAGGCTACTGGAATTTCTGGGCTGCCCAGAAAGCAGTTTCTGTGAACGGTCAACGAGGTTTGACCGCTCGTATCTCTCAATATAATCATGATCTGGTCGTGTTTTCAGTTTCAGATCACAGCATACATGTCATAGAACAGATTCATAACTTAAAATACAACAAATAATTAACATACAATGATCTATGAGCCCTGACATTAGCTTGTCAGGCGACCTTTTAACCTTTTTCCAGATTTTCCAAAACTTCAAAATCGTGCATCTAGATGTTATAGATCCTTGATCTAACAACCCAGATCACTTAATAACACCCTCTAACACTACTTTAAACAATCAATTACAACAACTAATAACAGATCATAGGATTTCAAAAATTTAGGGTTCTTACCCCTTTGAGCTTTGATCTTGGATCTGGGGTTCCTGATTTGTTATGGAAGTAGTAGGGACTTGATTGGAGACTGATTTACTATTATATTTCGTGGTTCTAGAGAGAGAGAGAGACTTAGTTGGGTGTTTATTAATAAATGAGCCAATTTAGTGTACTTTTATCTCTCTAAATCTATATATATTATGCATACAATGTAGTGGCTGATCAAGTAAGGCTAAATGCTGTGAATTTAAGTCACATGGGGCTGGTAGAGTTAGCCACCAACTCCCATTTTGCCAAGATTTGCAAGTAACCTCTAAAAATCCAAGAAGGGCATTTGGGTCTTTTCCTTTTATTTCTAGATTTCTCATTTATTGCAACCCTTAGGGTTTGAAAAATTTAAGGTTTGAATTTTAATTTCCTAAAATTTCCAATTTAGGTTTCCAAAAATAGAAAATTAATATTTCTAAATTATAATTAGGAATTTCTAATTATATTAAAATTTCTTAATCACAAATTAAATCTTGCTAATTAGGATTAAAATTTCCTAATTAAAATTGCTAATTTAGCAATTAGGATCGTAATTGGTCATTAGGGTTTATAAACCACTAATTAGGGTTTCAAATAGAAAAATAATTTTCCTAAATTAGAAATTAGATTTCGTAATTAGATTATAGTTTTCTAATCACTATAACTTGAGAATTAGAATTAATATTTTCTAATTAACATGAAATTACTAAATTAACACTTTGTTTTTCCTGAATTATAAAATTAGGGTTTCATGCACCGAATTAGGGTTTTGGATTCCTGGAACTGAAATTAGGGTTTCTTATTAAACACTAGGGTTTTCTAACCGAACGTTGGAGTTCTTAAAATATACTTAGGGTTTATTATAGATATCGTTTATCTGGTCAACCCTTGACCCTTAACCACATATTGTACACATATACACAGAATATAATCACGTTTTCCTTAATCCTGAATAATTTACCTAAATCCTTCACAGAATTTTAAAATCCTCAAAATGCTATCTTAAAAATATCAAACGCATACACTTATTTTCTGTCAAGGTTCTAATTTTGAACCTTAATTCAATTAATAAAAATTTTAAAAAAAATTCAAAATTCTCGGGTTTTCACATTCACCCCTTCTTTTTAAAATTTCATCCCCAAAATTTACCTTACACCTTACACCTTACTCCATACACCATACACCATACATTCTCACATACTACCCAATACATTTCTCACAATTTTTCAAATTTTGCTGATGGGTTTTACAGACTATTGTCTGTCATTTTCGCAAAGGTTTTAGGAAATTCATCCGTAAACCGTCATAACTTACAGACATAGTGGGTAATTAATCCAGTATGTCATGTACTTATTAAGTACTAATTTTATCTGTTTCTCATCACTGCCATAGGCACAAAATTCTACCTCAGTCTTATAGGATTCCGCACCAAAACAATTTGGTTCGGGAAAATTTCTTTCAATGAACACTTAGAGTTTTTATTTAAAATATTTTTTTTTGAGAATGACGCCATGATGCCATACTGTATTAACAGTCCGTTTGAGGATGCCGTCATTATATGACTTTGTCATACTACATCATTCTATAGTGGGCTGACGATCTTTAGATCACATCCAACACTAAGTAATTCTGCATTGATAACTCCATCAAATTTATATCATCTCTACACCAGTTTACCTGGTACATGAGTGATAATTAAAATATTTTTTTTAAAAGCACGCAGTGCGTATTTAGCTTGATGTCAAAATTTCGAAATCTAGCATAGCTAGGAGTTTTGAAAAAAACTTAATTCTTCACTTATAATCATTTACTTAACAATCTATCTGTTCCTATAGTCTTTAATACTCCATTACACACCACTATACCCAGTTCGTCAAACCACACTTATGAGTCCATAAATTACCACAATCATATGAGTTTAAGAACTTGTCCTAGTCAGACCTTTGGCGTCCATTCGCTGAGGGGTTCATAAACATTTCATATAACTATGAATTAAGTATGTCACATAAGTATGAGTTTTAAGAACTCGTACTTAACCTTATATCCTCTACCTATGACCTATCTATCTTTTATACACACGATAAAGGAATCCAGCTCTCAACATGCATATAGCAACTAGCGCGACACAAATATTTCAATGATTATCAGTATCAGAAACTAAGTGGTCGTCAAACCAAACTCGGCCACTAATCAATATAGGAAGCTAAGCGCACAATTCCTCGCCCATACAAAGAATTGGTCAACCTAACCACTATATCGATCAGGAAGCTAAGTGATTCTAAAACCAAATACAAATTCCCCGCCCATACAAAGAATCATACAACTTAGCTACTGACATGAGTCCTCAATTGAAATTCCCACCTAATCTTAACACCCTTCTCAATACGAATTTTATTTAATCCGTATTCATAATCCATAACTCTCTCATGAGTTTTCATAGTACTATTTCATAGTACAACTTACACACAACATCTTGCTGTAAACTGTTCAATCATTAGATTGATTCTTCTCCCTGCTATCACCTTATCAGATCACGGGGTGATCTTATCGTATATATTACGATTTATTTCTATGTCTTGTTCGTTTTGTTTTACGATCTTCTCTCACTGTACTTTGAGTCTTTTAGACTCTATCTATTCACCATTACTGTTCAACTTTATTATCAGAGTTAGAGAACTCTGTATCTTATAGCTCGTCGAGATTCGTCTTTGAATCTTACCGACCAACTAACTCTAGTTGAGTTAGTCCATATCCTAATCACTGCGGTTATTAGTCTCAGGTATTCCTACCTAAGCTTCATAACCAACAGCTCTAATACCAACTGTGAGAGCCCCGAATCCAGGTCCCAAATCACCTCGGATACGGTTCGATCATTCTATACAACTATTACTATTTGCGAAAAATATAAACATAAATTGTTTATACAATAAACTTACACACTTTTTCCCAAGGTCGAGTAACCTTAACTTAATACACATTTCATAACTTTTCTAACATATAACATTATTAACATATAATACTTATACAATTTAGCTGCACACATATCCTAACGCTGGAACTGTCTTTAGCCTTTCCTTGTATCCGACGCATTCGCCTTAATCTGTAATGTTTTATCATGATATAGCAAGGGTGAGCATAAGGATTGCCCAGCAAGTTTAAATTCAATAATATAACGATATATCATGATTGAAGAGTTTGAATAATAAGCTGACTATAATTCAACAATATAATTGTGAACTAGCAGGAACAAGTTTATGACTGAACAAGTATATAACATGAACAAATATTTTTGAACCGAAGGGTAATGAAGGTGATCAGCCTTTCATACCTGACTTATACATGCAATATGTACAGAGTACAATTATACATGGCAATCGGCAATGATTAACCATAAGCTTATCCGAACAAAACACTCTTAGTAGAGTTAAATAAATACAAACTTGCCTGAACCGTTGATTACCGCAACGCAATTTATAATGCTTTATCCGAAGACCTAATATTAGTAATATAGATCTCCAATATTAGAATAATATCATCACAATATAATACTATAAGATATATATATATATATATATATATATATATATATAGAATAACCTAAACACATAACACATAACCCTATCAGTCTACAACACACATAGGACTCGGTATCAAGTCAAACTATTGAAATCTGAGTTGAACTCGACACAAAACTATCATCCCGACGGTCTAGTCGGACCTTTATCGAGTCTAAATTCAATTACACTCTGACTTAACAGTTAACAACTAACTCGGATAATTTTAATATTAGTCAAAATATTTTTTTTAAGTCTCATAATAATTTTCACATAATTATTACCATTTATCATGAATTTTTCAATCATTAAACACGTATTTAAATAATTCAAATACCACATAATTCTTTTATCATTAATATTTATTTATTATCAAATATTAATGAAAGCCATCACTTAATATTATAATATATCAAAGTATTTTTAATACCTTAAAATCATTTAAATATAATTTTTAAACACTTAAATTCATTATCCGATAATTGATATTAATATTAAAATATTAATATTTTCATGACAAAATATCAAAAGTTATATTTTATAATTCAAAATATTTTTATAACACTTAAATCATTTTCATATGATTTATAAAGCATTAATTCCATTTTTTCTTAATTTATTTAATATATTTATTAAATAAACTAATTATCAATAATATTGATTAATTAATGAAATTCATCAAAAAATATTAAAAGTTACCGAAAATAACTTAAAATATTTTATTATACCATAAAATTATTTTTCATGATTTTTCATGTATTTAAAATTATTTTTAAATCATTTATTTAATATTATAATTAAACAAATTAAATACCATTTATATTTCAAAAATATTAAATATTTATGAAATATACTCTAAATAATTAAAAACTATTTTTCAGAATTTAAAATAATTTTTTGAAATTTATTTTGTATTTTTAATAATTAAAAACCATTTTTTTTCTATTTTTAATTAATTTCCAGAAAATAGAAAATAAAACTGTCACTAAAGGGCCCTATAGCGACAGAACCGTCGCTATAGGTGTTCTTGGTGTTCTTGATACTTGCCCAGATCTTTAAGTCAGTGGACAAGCTAGGTGGTTTGACCACAAATGAATCTGGGTTCCGGTCGATTTTTGGTCTTATAATGTTTCTAGTTATTTAGTATAAGTGTAATACTACAATAATGAACAAGTTCCATAGCCATAACATGACAAAATTACAAGATCTAAGCTTCAGAAAAGTCTGACATCGCTGTTTTTCATTTCTGGGTTTTCCTGAAAATGAAGAACAGACGATGGTCCCCACTTTTGATCCTTATAACTTGAGTTCTGGGTTTTTTTTTTTGGGTAAGGTAATGGTTGAATATTGTAGTAGATATGTCAGGCTTCATGTATATAACAACAGATCATCATAAAAACATTACACATGACAGATCAAACCTGGTCAAACTAAGGGTCAGGAAACTGGTCTTGAAGATTCTGGGTTACCCAGAATCTCTTTCCCTTGTGTAGGTCAACGGTACTTTGACCGTGATTATATAAGTTTCTGCTCGTGATCTGCTTGTTCTAAGGACTAGGATATGTAGTTCACATAACAGGCTACACAAATCAAACAATAACTTGGCCAAAACACCAACACGTAGCAAGATCAAGACCCTGCGAAAACTTGTCAAAGGCTACTGGAATTTCTGGGCTGCCCAGAAAGCAGTTTCTGTGAACGGTCAACGAGGTTTGACCACTCGTATCTCTCAATATAATCATGATCTGGTCGTGTTTTCAGTTTCAGATCACAGCATACATGTCATAGAACAGATTCATAACTTAAAATACAACAAATAATTAACAGACAATGATCTATGAGCCCTGACATTAGCTTGTCAGGCGACCTTTTAACCTTTTTTCAGATTTTTCAAAACTTCAAAATCGTGCATCTAGATGTTATAGATCCTTGATCTAACAACCCAGATCACTTAATAACACCCTCTAACACTACTTTAAACAATCAATTACAACAACTAATAACAGATCATAGGATTTCAAAAATTTAGGGTTCTTACCCCTTTGAGCTTTGATCTTGGATCTGGGGTTCCTGATTTGTTATGGAAGTAGTAGGGACTTGATTGGAGACTGATTTACTATTATATTTCGTGGTTCTAGAGAGAGAGAGAGAGAGAGAGACTTAGTTGGGTGTTTATTAATAAATGAGCCAATTTAGTGTACTTTTCTCTCTTTAAATCTATATATATTATGCATACAATGTAGTGGCTGATCAAGTAAGGCTAAATACTGTGAATTTAAGTCACATGGGGCTGGTAGAGTTAGCCACCAACTCCCATTTTGCCAAGATTTGTAAGTAACTTCTGAAAATCCAAGAAGGGCATTTTGGTCTTTTCTTTTTATTTCTAGATTTCTCATTTATTGAAACCCTTAGGGTTTAGGGTTTAAGCAATCCTAGTTTAGGGTTTGAAAAATTTAGGGTTTGAATTTTAATTTCCTAAAATTTCCAATTTAGGTTTCTAAAAATAGAAAATTAATATTTCTAAATTATAATTAGGAATTTCTAATTATATTAAAATTTCTTAATCACAAATTAAATCTTGCTAATTAGGATTAACATTTCCTAATTAAAATTGCTAATTTAACAATTACGATCGTAATTGGTCATTAGGGTTTATAAACCACTAATTAGGGTTTCAAATAAAAAATTAATTTTCCTAAATTAGAAATTAGATTTCGTAATTAGATTATCGTTTTCTAATCACTATAACTTGAGAATTACAATTAATATTTTCTAATTAACATGAAATTACTAAATTAACACTTAGTTTTTCCCAAATTATAAAATTAGGGTTTCATGCACCGAATTAGGGTTTTGGATTCTCGGAACTGAAATTAGGGTTTCTTATTAAACACTAGGGTTTTCTAACCGAACGTTGGCGTTCTTAAAATATACTTAGGGTTTATTACAGATATCGTTTATTTGGTCAACCCTTGACCCTTAACCACATACTGTACACATATACACAGAACATAATCACGTTTTCCTTAATCCTGAATAATTTACCTAAATCATTCACAGAATTTTGAAATCCTCAAAATTCTATTTTAAAAATATCAAACGCATACACTTATTTTCTGTCTAGGTTCTAATTTTGAACCTTAATTCAACTAATAAAATTTTTTAAAAAAATTCAAAATTCTCGGGTTGTCACATAAACGCACCGAATATAAAATTCAGGCTCATCGGACAAAGTCCGACAACAGTTAATATATATAAGTATATATATATTAAAGCAGTAAACGCACCGGATATAAAATCCAGGCTCATCGGACAAAGTCCAACAACAGTTAATATATATAAGTATATATATTAAAGCAGTAAACGCACCGGATGTGAAATCCAGGCTCACCGAACAGAGTTCGATAGCAGTTCATATATATAATTATATATATAAGAAAGTCATTAAACGCACCAGACGTAAGTCTAGGCTCATCGAACAGAGTTCGACACGCAGTTCATATATATATATATATATATATATACAAAAGCAATTAAACGCTCCAGACCGAAGTCTAGGCTCAATCGAGGCATAACTCGATAATGTTAGTCCATATATATAAATATATATATATATATATATATATATATATATAAATATATATGTATATACAAACTAAAAATAAACCACGGACCGAAGTCCGGGCAAAAGTGTGCAACACGACTCTCAACGTGTAGAAGGGTGTGTGCAAAGGTGAAGAGAAAAACTTTAAAGTGTGAAAGAAGGCTTACAGTGGGCTGCCAAAGAAGACTTCAATATCTTTAAAGTGGGTAAACACTGGCTTTTGTAAGTATAAAATAAGCTATATGTGAGCTCACAAGTGTTTAAAATGAGAAAGCACTCAGTCTAGGGTGAGTACAGAGCAAATTGGACAGGGCTTCCTCGCCATTTTCTCTTACAAAATGGCCACCCCAAGCCCTCTATTATAGAGGGTGGAGCCGCAGGTGTACCTGCGGCTGAGCCGCAGGTGTACCAGAGGCAACCCGGGTTGGCCCGGGTTTTTCGGCTCTAGTCGTCTCGAAGTACGAGCACTCAGGCACTGTAATGTCCACTCAGACTTTCAGAAGTGCAATCCGGGCATCCGTTTGAGGTATACAGGACCTATTTCGGACCGCCGTTGTCGAGAGCTGTACGATGGCATGGGATTAGAGTTTGTGCGAAGTCATTGAAGATGGGACGGTGCCCTCCGGTCTTCAAGCTTTTACTTTCATCCGTTACCCCACACAATGGTCACTCGGGGTTGATTAGTCTTGTGGGACACTGTTGTGTAGAGACGTTGAGACGACGTGGCGTGGCATCGTGTTGGTCAGATGATGATGTTGCCCCTCATCGGTGTTATCGCCGGATTGGGCTGATAAAGCAGACGTTGCTCAGCTTCGTTGGGATTGGACTGCTGCAATTGGTTGAAGGTCCTCATTGTCATCTTTGAGGTGTGTCTGTCTTCCCGATGTTATCGCCGGGTTGGTATAATGTATCTCGTTGTGAGCGCCGAGATTGAAGCTGGTTACATTTGTAACAACCATTTCCGGGGTTATTGCCGAAATTGCATTCCTTGGGGTTATCACCACGGTTGGTGGCTATTCCCATGGTTGGGACTGAAACTGGATACCTCGGCGTTATCTCCGAGATTAATCGGTCTTCTCCAGTGTGTGTTCTGGTATTGATCTGCATGCCTCAGGATTATCTCCGAGATTTAAATTGTTACTCCCAAATTACAATCCGGGGTTGATGCTGAACTTCCGGTAGTATCCGGCATGGATATGGATCGTCTTTCAAGGTTTTTTCTTAAAAGACGAATCTGTTCTCCTGCAATGTTAGTGACAGGTGTATAGAAAATTTCGAGTGTCTAGCAACTTCAAGAGAGAGAAAAGAGAGAGAGGTTCGGCCATATAGAGAGAGAGAGAGAGGAGTGCTAGTTTGTTCATGCATCCTAAGTTAATCACTTACTTTGGTAAATCAAGGAAGGTTGCCATTAAATCAAGGTATAACCTAACCTTCATCTTCTTTTTCTACTTTGTTTTATAGCTTGAGTTTTGTTGGAGTTATGAACAAATACTCAAGATACCCTAGTCCTACATATCATCATGTATGGAACTAAGTATCTTGAGTGTTAGATCAAGGGCTTAGAGGAAAAATATGAGCATATGTTCTCCAAGGGTGAAAACTCTTATTTTCTTCCACTAAATCTTGTGTAACTCAAGTTTTCCAACTTAGATTTGTGATCCGTCGAAGGGGGGGTACTAGATACATGAGTTATCTAGTAAATCCAAGTGATAGAACACAAATCTAGCAAGTTTTGAAACCTTTGGGGCTATTTTCCCCAAAACAGTCCACTTGGAATGTTAAGGGTTCAAAAACCCTAAAATGGCTTCTGTCCCGTTTTTCTTGGGACTGTTTCGGATAGTTGCATGTCTTTTAAAATTTTGGGAAAAATCACAGAGGTACCTTGAGAAGTTATCTACATATAGGAAAAAGAACGGACACGTTTCGAGTTATAGATTGTGCGTAATGACTATTTCCGTGAAGGACTCGTAAATATTTACCTTCGAATATCTCACTATGTATACACTGGAAAATTCCGAAATTTTTACAGTAGGTTCATATATGTTAGGAGAGCACACCCTGAAAATTTCAGATTTTCTGAGCAAAATTCAATTTATGAAAAATAAAGCAAGATCCGAGTGTTTTGGGAACTTTAAAAATAGTAGACCATTTTCTAAAATTTCAGAAAAATTTGAGAATCCTTGTAGGTTCATATTCTGTCAAAATCCAGAAGATGAGAATTTTTGGAATCAGTTTGCTATTTTTCCTAAAAATGATTAAGTTATGAATAAAAGGAAATAAATAGTTAAATGATGTCTTTAATTAGAAAAATGTGATTTTTATGCTTGAATACTCATAATATATCATATCCTGACTATCTTAGAGCACTTTGGTAATTTATGATGAGAAATATTATTTATGATATTTTATGGATATTAAATAAGAGGTTTAATAAAGGGTGAACAATTAGAATAAATTGTTTATTAATCCAATAAATTATTAAAATATTATTATGATATTAATAATATTAGAATATGATATTGATAAGTAAATAAAAATATTAAGATTAAATTTTTTTTAAAATATTATTAAATGGTTAATAATATTTGATTTAAGCATTGATAAATGATTAAAGTATTATTAAATGATTAATAATATTAGTAATGGAATAAGATATTATTAAATGATTAATAATATTAATAAATGAATAAAATATTAGTAAATGATTAAAAGTATTATTAAATGATTAATAATACTAAAGCATAAGTAAGATATTATTAAGGTAATAATATTAATGCATAATTAAAATATTATTAAGAGGATTAATAATATTAGTAAGGTATTAAAATATTATTAAGTTGTTAATAACATTAGTAAGCGAATGAAAGTATTATTAGGGAACTAATACTACTAAGAGGTGAATTAAATATTATCAAGATTAATAATATTAAGTTGTTATCTAATAGTAACATTATCAAGACAGGATAATGTTTATAAGAACTAAATGTAATGTATAATATTTATGTGATTACATAATCTAATGTTATACTATGACTAATTGAAAGATTAACTATATGTCTCTCAAAGAAAGATAATTTAACTGCATAGTGGATATAAATTAATTGCGTAGTCGTAATCTACAGACGAGGCAAGTCTCCTAACTCATACTCGAGTTATTATCTTCAAAGCGTGTTAGTGAATAATTATTGATGATTATTCACATCTATATTGATTATTGAAATTCGCACTTTGTGCAATTGAATTCATGTACTATTATTATTGAACTGTGAATTAAATTAAAGTTCTTTCATTTATGAACTGTTTATGAGATAGATCTATGCTAATTGTATCAGCTAGATCAAGCATGTTTAAATTTGTTAAATCAAATGTGTTTTAAAAAGCTGTTCTTATTAAAGTGATATGATATGAACTCTTGACTGAGAAAAGGACGAATTTGATTAAGGCATGATATCTATGCCGGAATATTAAGTGTTTATGCATAAATCACAGGGTATGAAAGGCTGATCCCCTTGAATACCAAAACTTATTAAGAGGTCCAGTTTAAATGACTGAGAACCTTGGCAAATGTTCATGGTTATTTCAAAACCACTCAGTACACATTATTCAATTATTCGAATATTCAATTGTTGATTATTAATTCATGTTCCTACACAATCTTATACTATTGTTAAACATTGAAAGCAAAACTTCTTTCCAGTCATGATATATCTCCCTTGTATATAAACTTGCTAAGCAAATTAGTTGCTTACCCTTGCTATATCATGAAATTTATTTCAGCTAAGCCCGAAGGATCCAACATGAAAGACAAAGGCAAGGGCAAGATCCAGGAATAGTTTAGAATGAATATTAATTACTATTATCTGATGGAATTTCTTATGTAAACCTTTTGTAATATGAATGGTGTGTTTAAGTTAAGATTAAGAAGACCTTGGGACCATGTTATGGAACTTTATTATAATGAACAATGTATGTTTATTATTTCGTAATAGTTATAGAATGCTTATGATGATGATAGATCGTGAGCACCAAATCTGAGGTTAGAGAACCTGGATTTGGGGGTGTCACAGCAGAGATGATAAAAATGATGGAGTCATCAATGCAGTATTAGTTAGTGTTGGATGTGATCTAAGGATCGTCAGCCCACTATGGTAGTATGTAGTATGATAAAATCACCAAATGACGGAATCCTCAACGGACTGTAAATACAGTGAGGTATCATGATGTCATAAAAAGATTTTTGAGATTTCTTTAAGATATGAGAATATATATATATATATATATATATATATATATATATATATATATATATATATATATATATATATATATATGTATATTTTGATTGATGTCCGAATTGTTGTAGAAGTCTATGCTATTTGATTCAGCTAGATAAATATTAAAAAATGTCCATAAAATTCAAGAGTTTCTTGAGAAGTTATGCCAAACTAAACTGTTTTGGTGCGGATTCAGATGTTGAAAAGCTGAGATGAACAACCCTATTATTAGGGGTTACGCTTAGTTTATACTTTGCACTGAAATGTTTGTGCACAATACATTGTACGAAGGATTGATCCCCCTAAGTACGTGGAGTCCTTATAGTCTTATGACTGTTAAAGTTAAAGTTGAAAGATTACTTATAACTATGGACACGGTTCGTGGACATTAGACCCTCAGTTAAATGCTGGCACTCTAAATTCTGAGATGAACAACTCTTTTATTAGAAGTTACGCTTAGTTTAAACTTTACGTTGAAATGTTTGTGCAGAATACATTGTACGAAGGGCTTAACATCCTAAGTACGGAGGTCCATATAGTCTTATGACTGTTAAAGGTTCAATTGATAACCTAGGGACGTAGTTCAAGGTCTTATGACCCTCAGCATGATTTGGAATCTTTTAAATTCCTATTATTTATATCGCTTCCCCATTTATTGAGCAATTATGAAAGATTCATATTATTCTGAAAGGTGAAAGTGGAAAGGATGAGAAAATTAAGCAAAACATAATAATTTCAAGAAAGAATTGAACTCCAGAAAGAAGAAAAATGTGAAACTCTTAGAAGAGAATCCATTAAAAGAGTCAAGTAGAAAATAAACTCTACTATCTTTTATGATTTAAAAGGTTTTTCAACACTGCTATCGCTGAGACTCAGCTTAATAAATAATTCACATCATCCCTGCACTACGGCCAAGGATATTCGTTAGGGTCACGACCACAAATTCCATGCACTACGGGCCAAGGATATTTGTGTATTCATCAATGGTCATGATCATGCCAACAACTGTCCATCAATGCACTACGGGCCAATGAGGACTTTTATCACATCATTTGTAACATTACGGTCATGATTATACCGAATAATCCCTGGTCATAATCATACCAAGTCCATCTATGCACTACAAGCCACAGATGACTTTCAACAGAATATAAACATGAGGATGATGACAATGATATAAGAATTCAATAAAACAAGTTCAAGAATTAATTTATCCAAGAATTAACAACGTCCAAATTGTCAACATGATACTGCTTTGTGGAGTAAAATTCAAGAATGATCAGGAGAATATTTTCATGAATAGATACTAGATGAAGCGCAAATGTCAAGGATATTCCACAAATTTCATGGAGTATAGAAGTCAAAACTTAACCAACTGAGTATAATAAAGAATAGAATAACAAAAGAAATCACCATGCATGCGATAGACCGCACAAACAGGTTATTCTTAACAGAATAATAATAATGGAACCAGGTCCGGCGTAACCGCACAGACAGGATATTCTGACAGAATAATAAATAATGGAACCAGGTCCGGCGTAAAAGCACAGATAGGATATTCCGACAGAATAATAAATAATGGAACCAGGTCCGGCGTAAACGCACAGACAGGATATTCCGATAGAATAATAAATAATGGAACCAGGTCCGGCGTAAACTCACAGACAGGATATTCCGACAGAATAATAACAAGACGGAACCAGGTCCGGTGTAAAACACACAGACAGGATGTTCCAACAGAATAATAATAAAAACGGAACCAGGTCCGGTGTAAAACACACAGACAGGATGTTCCAACAGAATAATAGAAGAATGTCACCAAGTATAGGGTAGACCGCGTATACACATTATTCTAACAGAATAATAAGAAATGGAATAACAACAGTTCTCTTCATGAATAAGAAAGAATAACACCCCTTACCGTTTTAAAGAAGAGCTGAAGTAAGGAAGTAGTTAAGTAGCAGAATACTCTTCTTCTCTCTCTCTATAGTTTCTCTCTATAGTTTCTCTCTCTAGAGTTCAGTGAATTTGTAAGAAATAATGAAGGAATGATCTGCTATTTATAGAAAAATAGAATGCATAGTAACTAATCCATGAACGGTCCGGATTGATTACTTTAATCTGACGGTCCATATTTAAAGAAAAATCTTTTAAATAAAATATAATATATTCTATTTATAGAATAACTTTAATAAAGTATTTTGTTTTATATAAAAAGATGTTTCTGTTTTATTACGTTAATAATACGAATAAAACAAAACGTCATTATCGCTAAATAATTCATATTATTAACTGACAATAATGGAATTAAACTGAGTGACTTCTCACATAAGCATTAATAATTAATACCGTGTGCTACTATGCAACCACACGTATTACTGTACTTTTACTACCGAGTAGTTCAACAGTAACAATGGTAAAACTTCCGCCGTTATTTTTAATAAAATATTTTTGTCATTTTCTCAATCCGACAATAATTCCGTTGAGGGGTCCACCAATGATTGTGTCGTTGTACGAATATTCCCTGTTAAAACGAATATTCCCCGACCAATCGAATATTATATAACAACTTGCGTACTTTGTAAAATTTATAAATATTACCCACAACTATAACATTATATCAAATTAACTCCATAATATTCAAAAATGATATTTATAGAAAATTTATCTTTATTTATAAAAGTTTGGGTCTTACAACCTCCCCTTCTTATGAAATTTTGCCCTCAAAATTAGGGTACGTACCTGGTATGTCGAAGAGATAAGGATACCTTGATTTCATTTCAGATTCTAACTCCCAAGTCATTTCCTCAACATCGTGGTTTCTCCACAAAACTTTGACTTGAGGTATAACCTTGGAGCGTAGAATATGTTCCTTCTTATCCAAGATTTGAACAGGAACTTCTTCATACGTCAAATCCTCCGCTATTTCGTCCGGTTCTAACTCAATAATGTGGTTCGGGTCTTCCACATATTTGCGTAACATGGATATGTGAAAAACGTTATGAACACGAGACATACTTGGCGGTAAAGCGAGTCTATAAGCCACAGTTCCTACTCGATCGAGGATTAAAAATGGACCGATGAATCGAGGATTGAGCTTTCCTCTCTTTCCAAATCTCGTAACTCCTTTCCATGGAGCAACACGTAAGAACACATGATCTCCTACATCAAATTCCACGTCCTTTCGATGAAGATCAGCATAACTCTTTTGTTGATCTTGTGAGGTTTTTATACGTTGTCGGATCGTTTGAATCTTTTCTGTAGTCATACGTACCAACTCCGGTCCCAACAACGTTGCTTCACCCACCTCATTCCAGCATACTGTAGAACGACATTTTCTTCTATACAATGCTTCGAATGGAGCCATGCCAATACTTGCTTGATAACTGTTGTTGTAGGAAAACTCCACCAATGGTAAGAACTTGTCCCAACTTCCCTTGAAGTCAAAGGCACAGAGTCTTAATAAATCTTCTAGAGTTTGAATAGTCCTCTCTGATTGTCCGTCCGTCTGAGGATGATATGCCGAACTAAATCTTAAATTCGTGCCCATAGCTTTTTGTAAACTAACCCAAAATCGTGAAGTGAATCTTGGGTCTCGATCAGAAACTATGGATACTGGCATACCATGCAGTCTTACAATCTCGTTTATGTACATACGAGAAAGACGTTCAAGTGTATAAGTTTCTCGTATCGGTAAGAAATGAGCAGACTTGGTCAATCTATCAACAATGACCCAAATCGCATCAATACCTTGAGAAACCCTAGGAAGACCGGTAACGAAATCCATGGTAATGTGCTCCCACTTCCATTCTAGAATTTCAAGTGGTTGCAATGGACCTTTTGGTACTTGATGCTCCGCTTTGACTCGTTGACAAGTTAGACACCTTGAGATAAACAGCGCTATCTTTCTCTTCATATTGCTCCACCAAAATATATGACGAAGATCATGATACATTTTGGTACTTCCAGGATGGATTGCAAACGGTGTGTTATGCGCCTCCATCATGATTTCATACTTTAAATCAGGGTTGTTAGGAACACAAAGTCTGGAGTTGACTCGAAGTATTCCTTCTTCATCGATTCTTGCTTCCGGCATAGCACCTTCTTGCACTTTCTTCCTCATACGCATCAGCTCCAGGTCTGTAGCTTGAGCAGCTTTAACCTTATCGATTAAAGTTGGTTCTACTCGTATATTCGACATCATCACATGGGTCCCTGGAGTCTTTAACTCTATTTCCATCCTTTGCAAGTCACACAAAATGGGCCTTTGCGTTGTTAATATTGCACTTGTACCCGTATATGATCTTCTACTCAATGCGTCAGCTACCACGTTCGCTTTTCCAAGATGATATTGAATGGTATGATCATAATCTTTCAACAGTTCAAGCCAACGTCGTTGTCGCATGTTGAGTTCCTTTTGAGTGAAGAAATATTTAAGGCTTTTATGATCCGTAAAGATCTCCACCTTCTCCCCATACAAGTAATGCCTCCAAATTTTAAGTGCAAAGACAACAGCTGCCAACTCTAGATCATGAGTAGGATAATTCCTCTCATATTCCTTGAGTTATCTTGATGCATAGGCTATGACTTTTCCATATTGTATGAGAACACATCCCAACCCTTTGCTCGAAGCATCACTGTAGATGACAAATCCCTCCAAGCCAGATGGTATTGTTAGAACAGGTGCTGAAATGAGTCTCCTCTTGAGTTCTTGAAAACTATGCTCACATTCTTCGCTCCAACCGAACTTTGTATCTTTCTGAGTCAGCTGAGTTAATGGAGTAGCGATTCGAGAAAATCCTTCCACGAATCTCCGATAATAACCAGCCAAACCAAGAAAGCTACGTACTTCGGTCACTGATTTAGGTTGCTCCCAGCTTTGAATAGCTTCAATCTTTACCGGGTCAACCGATATTCCACGACTTGATACTACGTGCCCAAGGAATGCTACCTCTTCCAGCCAGAACTCGCATTTCTTCAACTTGGCATAAAGTTTGTATTCACGAAGCTTTTGGAGTACCAACCTCAAGTGTTGCTCATGATCTTCACGGCTTTTGGAATCAACAAGGATGTCATCGATAAAGACGACCACAAAGTGATCCAAATATTCCTTGAATACCCTGTTCATCATATCCATGAAGGCAGCAGGAGCATTAGTCAATCCAAAAGACATAACTAAGAATTCATAATGCCCATACCGAGTTCTGAAGGCAGTCTTTGGAATATCCTCAGTTCTAACCTTCAGCTGATGATATCCAGAACGAAGATCGATCTTTGAAAAGAATTGTGCTCCTTGCAACTGGTCAAACAGGTCATCAATACGTAGCAATGGGTACCTATATTTGATGGTGACATGATTCTACTCCCGATAATCAATACAAAGTCGCATACTCCCATCTTTCTTCTTCACGAACAGAACAGGAGCACCCCAAGGAGAAGTACTAGGACGAATAAAACCAATGTCTAACAATTCCTGCAGTTGGGTCTTTAACTCCTGAAGTTCAATAGGAGCCATTCGATACGGGGCTTTGGAAATGGGTTTTGTACCGGGTTCAAGGTCGATACAAAATTCAATTTCACGCTCTGGGGGTAGGCCAGGAAGTTCTTCGGGAAATACGTCAGGAAATTTATTAACAACAGAAATATCATTCAAAGCTGACGTATTTTTATTTAGATCTGTGACATAAGCTAAGAAAGCTTGACATCCGTTTTTCAATAAACGAATAGCTTTATGGCTTGAGATGACAACGATTGATTTTAATGGTTTGGTTGCTTGAATTCGCATAATAGGTCGATTAGGAATATGAAAGCTAACAACCTTACGAAAACAATTAATTTTTGCATGATAAATAGTTAACCAATCAATCCCTAGAATCACGTCAAATGCAAGTATTTTTAATGAAATAAGATCGACAGGTAATGTGTGGGTACCAACTTGAACCAAACAAGACTTATAAACCGTGGATGTAATGAAGGTTTCTCCCAATGGAGTTTCAGCTGCTAAGTCAAAGTCTAATTTCTCCGGAATCAAATTTAATCGATGAGCGCAAGTAGGAGAAATAAAAGAATGGGTAGAACCGGTATCAAATAAAGTATAGACTTCGTTAGAGTTTATGATAAGCTTACCCGTGATGACCTCATTCGGGTTCCTTGCTCTTTGGGAGTTCACAACAAACGCTCTCCCTTGCACAACCGGTTTTAACTTTTTTGGGACGACCTTTGGTGCCTCCATCCTAGTTGAATTTGTCTTCGGTAAACGATAAAATCGGGCTAAATGATCTTCTCTTCCACAATTATAACATGCTTTGGATGGCATCGCGCAGTTTAGACTGATGTGTCCCTCCCCTCCGCATTTGAAACATATGATAGGTGGTCGTTCTCCTTCCTTAACGACAGGTGCTGGTGCTGACGTCTTTCCATCATTGTTAAATCTCCTCTTCTTGAAATGCTCATTCTTATTGTTTTGGCTCTGATTACCACCGAAGTGGTTACCATTTCTAGCCTATTGATTCCCTCCACGCTTGTTGTCACCGCTTCGATGACTGCTCTCACTGGTATTATTATTTTGTCGACTGCTCTCTTTTGGTTGCGTTGACTCGTTATCGCGCTCCACTAACTGAGCCTTATTCACAACATCTGAATACAAACACAGTTTATGAGAAACAAGATGTTGATGTATCTCCGGCTTCAAACCTCTTAAAAACATCCGCGTCATTCTTTCTTCATTATCCACCAGGTGGGACGCAAACCGGGATAACTCCGCAAATTTTGCCTCGTACTGCGACACGGTCATATTATTCTGCTCCAATTTGATGAACTCCACCTCCTTCATATGACGAATACTCTCGGGAAAGTATTTGTCGTTAAATAGCTCTTGGAACTTCTCCCAAGACATCTTCAGTGCGGCAGGTTGAGTACGTTTTATCGATTCCCACCAGTAATCTGCCTCTCCTCGCAATATAAAGGCGGTAAAGGGAACCTTTTGCTCCTCGGAGCAACCCAAGACATCAAATATCTTGGTGATCTACTTTATCCATGTTTTAGCTACAAGTGGTTTAGGTTCTCCCTTAAACTCCGGTGGTCCCAGCTCCTTAAACTGTTTAGCGGTGACCGCCTGAGAGTTTCCAGTATTTCCACCTACGTTGTGGATAGGAGCCGCTTTCACCTGTTGTTGCATGAATTGCATAAAACCTCTGAACATTCCATCATTCATCATATAGTCAGTGTTGTTGTTTGCATGAGGATTGTCACCTTCCTGATGAACATTATCCTGATTATTGATATGTGGTGAATCAATAATCGCCTGTGCTCCATTGCTATTCTCAACATTCTCAGATGCCATTTTCAGATACTGTCACAAAATAAAAGTTAATTGATATGTCATATATTATCCTTATATTATGACCGACCAATTAAATACCATGCAAATAAACTTAGGTAGGACATACTAGCAAAGGAATTCCCCATCTCTCCCCTCCTAGTTCTATTCTCACATCTTAGCCAGGGATCATATCCCTAAGCTCTGATACCAACTGTGACGCCCCCAAAATTAGGTATACATCACCCATCTTGGGTCGTCAGATATATAGTACAAAATACAAATACAACTTACTAATACAACTGTCGTGTACAATACGACAAAACATAAACTGTGAGTTTGAATACAAATATTATCTTCTAGAGAGTATTCATACTCAAAAGGAGTATTTATTAACACGCTATTACATAGAATAGTGAGGACTACTAACTAATACTATCATTCGAACCATCACTCCGTTCCCCGACTTGCCCCAGCTACGTTCTCATTTCCTGAAGAGAACAGTGAAAGAAAGGGTGAGCTCAACTAGCCCAGTAAGAAATATTATGACTAAGATAATGCAGAATAAATTATCATTAGCCTTCAACAATGTTAAACTGATAAAATATAATAGACATCAAGTTTAACTGCAGCGGAACAAGCAATCCATTAAAAGAGTCAAGTAGAAAATAAACTCTACTATCTTTTATGATTTAAAAGGTTTTTCAACACTGCTATCGCTGAGACTCAGCTTAATAAATAATTCACATCATCCCTGCACTACGGCCAAGGATCGTTATCACGACCATAAATTCCATGAACTACGGCCAAGGATATTCGTGTATTCATTAATGGTCATGATCATGCCAACAACTGTCCATCAATGCACTACGGGCCAATGAGGACTTTTACCACATCATTTGTAACATTACGGTCATGATTATACCGAATAATCCCTGGTCATAATCATACCAAGTCCATCTATGCACTACAAGCCACAGATGACTTTCAACAGAATATAAACATGAGGATGATGACAATGATATAAGAATTCAATAAAACAAGTTCAAGAATTAATTTATCCAAGAATTAACAACGTCCAAATTGTCAACATGATACTGCTTTGTGGAGTAAAATTCAAGAATGATCAGGAGAATATTTTCATGAATAGATACTAGATGAAGCGCAAATATCAAGGATATTCCACAAATTTCATGGAGTATAGAAGTCAAAACTTAACCAACTGAGTATAATAAAGAATGGAATAACAAAAGAAATCACCATGCATGCGATAGACCGCACAAACGGGTTATTCTTAACAGAATAATAATAATGGAACCAGGTCCGGCGTAAACGCACAGACAGGATATTCCGACAGAATAATAAATAATGGAACCAGGTCCGGCGTAAAAGCACAGACAGGATATTCCGACAGAATAATAAATAATGAACCAGGTCCGGCGTAAACGCACAGACAGGATATTCCGACAGAATAATAAATAATGGAACCAGGTCCGGCGTAAACGCACAGACAGGATATTCCGACAGAATAATAACAAGACGGAACCAGGTCCGGTGTAAAACACACAGACAGGATGTTCCAACAGAATAATAATAAAAACGGAACCAGGTCCGGTGTAAAACACACAGACAGGATGTTCCAACAGAATAATAGAAGAATGTCACCAAGTATAGGGTAGACCGCGTATACAGGTTATTCCAACAGAATAATAAGAAATGGAATAACAACAGTTCTCTTCATGAATAAGAAAGAATAACACCCCTTACCGTTTTAAAGAAGAGCTGAAGTAAGGAAGTAGTTAAGTAGCAGAATACTCTTCTTCTCTCTCTCTATAGTTTCTCTCTATAGTTTCTCTCTCTAGAGTTCAGTGAATTCGTAAGAAATAATGAAGGAATGAGCTGCTATTTATAGAAAAATAGAATGCATAGTAACTAATCCATGAACGGTCCAGATTGATTACTTTAATCTGACGGTCCATATTTAAAGAAAAATCTTTTAAATAAAATATAATATATTCTATTTATAGAATAACTTTAATAAAGTATTTTTTTTATATAAAAAGATGTTTCTGTTTTATTACGTTAATAATACGAATAAAACAAAACGTCATTATCGCTAAATAATTCATATTATTAACTGACAATAATGGAATCAAACTGAGTGACTTCTCACATAAGCATTAATAATCAATACCGTGTGCTACTATGCAACCACACGTATTACTGTACTTTTACTACCGAGTAGTTCAACAGTAATAATGGTAAAACTTCCGCCGTTATTTTTAATAAAATATTTTTGTCGTTTTCTCAATCCGACAATAATTCCGTTGTGGGGTCCACCAATGATTGTGTCGTTGTACGAATATTTCCTGTTAAAACGAATATTCCCGACCAATCGAATATTATATAACAACTTGCGTACTTTGCAAAATTTATAAATATTACCCACAACTATAACATTATATCAAATTAACTCCATAATATTCAAAAATGATATTTATAGAAAATTCATCTTTATTTATAAAAGTTGGGGTCTTACAACCTCCCCTTCTTATGAAATTTCGCCCTCGAAATTAGGGTACGTACCTGGTATGTCGAAGAGGTAAGGATACCTTGATTTCATTTCAGATTCTAACTCCCAAGTCATTTCCTCAACATCGTGGTTTCTCCACAAAACTTTGACTTGAGGTATAACCTTGGAGCGTAGAATATGTTCCTTCTTATCCAAGATTTGAACAGGAACTTCTTCATACGTCAAATCCTCCGCTATTTCGTCCGGTTCTAACTCAATAATGTGGTTCGGGTCTTCCACATATTTGCGTAACATGGATATGTGAAAAACGTTATGAACACGAGACATACTTGGCGGTAAAGCGAGTCTATAAGCCACAGTTCCTACTCGATCGAGGATTAAAAATGGACCGATGAATCGAGGATTGAGCTTTCCTCTCTTTCCAAATCTCGTAACTCCTTTCCATGGAGCAACACGTAAGAACACATGATCTCCTACATCAAATTTCACGTCCTTTCGATGAAGATCAGCATAACTCTTTTGTCGATCTTGTGAGGTTTTTATACGTTGTCGGATCGTTTGAATCTTTTCTGTAGTCATACGTACCAACTCTGGTCCCAACAACGTTGCTTCACCCACCTCATCCCAGCATACTGGAGAACGACATTTTCTTCCATACAATGCTTCGAATGGAGCCATGCCAATACTTGCTTGATAACTGTTGTTGTAGGAAAACTCCACCAATGGTAAGAACTTGTCCCAACTTCCCTTGAAGTCAAAGACACAGAGTCTTAATAAATCTTCTAGAGTTTGAATAGTCCTCTCTGATTGTCCGTCCGTCTGAGGATGATATGCCGAACTAAATCGTAAATTCGTGCCCATAGCTTTTTGTAAACTAACCCAAAATCGTGAAGTGAATCTTGGGTCTCGATCAGAAACTATGGATACTGGCATACCATGCAGTCTTACAATCTCGTTTATGTACATACGAGCAAGACGTTCAAGTGTATAAGTTTCTCGTATCGGTAAGAAATGAGCAGACTTGGTCAATCTATCAACAATGACCCAAATCGCATCAATACCTTGAGAAACCCTAGGAAGACCGGTAACGAAATCCATGGTAATGTGCTCCCACTTCCATTCTGGAATTTCAAGTGGTTGCAATGGACCTTTTGGTACTTGATGCTCCGCTTTGACTCGTTGACAAGTTAGACACCTTGAGATAAACAGCGCTATCTCTCTCTTCATATTGCTCCACCAAAATGTATGACGAAGATCATGATACATTTTGGTACTTCCAGGATGGATTGCAAATGGTGTGTTGTGCGCCTCCATCATGATTTCATACTTTAAATCAGGGTTGTTAGGAACACAAAGTCTGGAGTTGACTCGAAGTATTCCTTCTTCATCGATTCTTGCTTCCGGCATAGCACCTTCTTGCACTTTCTTCCTCATACGCATCAGCTCCAGGTCTGTAGCTTGAGCAGCTTTAACTTTATCGATTAAAGTTGGTTCTACTCGTATATTCGCCATCATCACATGGGTCCCTGGAGTCTTTAACTCTATCTCCATCCTTTGCAAGTCACACAAAATGGGCCTTTGCGTTGTTAATATTGCACTTGTACCCGCATATGATCTTCTACTCAATGCGTCAGCTACCACGTTCGCTTTTTCAGGATGGTATTGAATGGTATGATCATAATCTTTCAACAGTTCAAGCCAACGTCGTTGTCGCATGTTGAGTTCCTTTTGAGTGAAGAAATATTTGAGGCTTTTATGATCCGTAAAGATCTCCACCTTCTCCCCATACAAGTAATGCCTCCAAATTTTAAGTGCAAAGACAACAGCTGCCAACTCTAGATCATGAGTAGGATAATTCCTCTCATATTCCTTGAGTTGTCTTGATGCATAGGCTATGACTTTTCCATGTTGCATGAGAACACATCCCAACCCTTTGCTCGAAGCATCACTGTAGATGACAAATCCCTCCGAGCCAGATGGTATTGTTAGAACAGGTGCTGAAATGAGTCTCCTCTTGAGTTCTTGAAAACTCTGCTCACATTCTTCGCTCCAACCAAACTTTGTATCTTTCCGAGTCAGCTGAGTTAATGGAGTAGCGATTCGAGAAAATCCTTCCACGAATCTCCGATAATAACCAGCTAAACCAAGAAAGCTACGTACTTCGGTCACTGATTTAGGTTGCTCCCAGCTTTGAATAGCTTCAATCTTTGCCGGGTCAACCGATATTCCACGACTTGATACTACGTGCCCAAGGAATGCTACCTCTTCCAGCCAGAACTCGCATTTCTTCAACTTGGCATAAAGTTTGTATTCACGAAGCTTTTGGAGTACCAACCTCAAGTGTTGCTCATGATCTTCACGGCTTTTGGAATAAACAAGGATGTCATCGATAAAGACGACCACAAAGTGATCCAAATATTCCTTGAATACCCTGTTCATCATATCCATGAAGGCAGCAGGAGCATTAGTCAATCCAAAAGACATAACTAAGAATTCATAATGCCCATACCGAGTTCTGAAGGCAGTCTTTGGAATATCCTCAGTTCTAACCTTCAGCTGATGATATCCAGAACGAAGATCGATCTTTGAAAAGAATTGTGCTCCTTGCAACTGGTCAAACAGGTCATCAATACGTGGCAATGGGTACCTATTTTTGATGGTGACATGATTCAACTCCCGATAATCAATACAAAGTCGCATACTCCCATCTTTCTTCTTCACGAACAGAACAGGAGCACCCCAAGGAGAAGTACTAGGACGAATAAAACCAATGTCTAACAATTCCTGCAGTTGGGTCTTTAACTCCTGAAGTTCAATAGGAGCCATTCGATATGGGGCTTTGGAAATGGGTTTTGTACCGGGTTCAAGGTCGATACAAAATTCAATTTCACGCTCTGGGGGTAGGCCAGGAAGTTCTTCGGGAAATACGTCAGGAAATTTATTAACAACAGAAATATCATTCAAAGCTGACGTATTTTTGTTTAGATCTGTGACATGAGCTAAGAAAGCTTGACATCCGTTTTTCAATAAACGAATAGCTTTATGGCTTGAGATGACAGCGATTGATTTTAATGGTTTGGTTGCTTGAATTCGCATAATAGGTCGATTAGGAATATGAAAGCTAACAACCTTACGAAAACAATTAATTTTTGCATGATAAGTAGTTAACCAATCAATCCCTAGAATCACGTCAAATGCAAGTATTTTTAATGAAATAAGATCGACAGGTAATGTGTGGGTACCAACTTGAACCAAACAAGACTTATAAACCGTGGATGTAATGAAGGTTTCTCCCAATGGAGTTTCAGCTGCTAAGTCAAAGTCTAATTTCTCCGGAATCAAATTTAATCGATGAGCGCAAGTAGGAGAAATAAAAGAATGGGTAGAACCGGTATCAAATAAAGTATAGACTTCGTTAGAGTTTATGATAAGCTTACCCGTGATGACCTCATTCGGGTTCCTTGCTCTTTGGGAGTTCACAACAAACGCTCTCCCTTGCACAACCGGTTTTGACTTTTTGGGACGGCCTTTGGTGCCTCCATCCTAGCTGAATTTGTCTTCGGTAAACGACAAAATCGGGCTAAATGACCTTCTCTTCCACAATTATAACATGCTTTGGACGGCATCGCGCAGTTTGGACTGATGTGTCCCTCCCCTCCGCATTTGAAACATATGATAGGTGGTCGTTCTCCTTCCTTAACGACAGGTGCTGGTGCTGACGTCTTTCCATCATTGTTGAATCTCCTCTTCTTGAAATGCCCATTCTTATTGTTTTGGCCCTGATTACCACCGAAGTGGTTACCATTTCTGGCCTGTTGATTCCCTCCACGCTTGTTGTCACCGCTTCGATGACTGCTCTCACTGGTATTATTATTTTGTCGACTGCTCTCTTTTGGTTGCGTTGACTCGTTATCGCGCTCCACTAACTGAGCCCTATTCACAACATCTGAATACAAACACAGTTTATGAGAAACAAGATGTTGACGTATCTCCGGCTTCAAACCTCTTAAAAACATCCGCGTCATTCTTTCTTCATTATCCACCAGGTGGGACGCAAACCGGGATAACTCCACAAATTTTGCCTCGTACTGCGACACGGTCATATTATTCTGCTCCAATTTGATGAACTCCACCTCCTTCATGTGACGAATACTCTCGGGAAAGTATTTGTCGTTAAATAGCTCTTGGAACTTCTCCCAAGACATCTTCAGTGCGGCAGGTTGAGTACGTTTTATCGATTCCCACCAGTAATCTGCCTCTCCTCGCAACATAAAGGCGGCAAAGGGAACCTTTTGCTCCTCGGAGCAACCCAAGACATCAAATATCTTGGTGATCTGCTTTATCCATGTTTCAGCTACAAGTGGTTTGGGTTCTCCCTTAAACTCCGGTGGTCCCAGCTCCTTAAACTGTTTAGCGGTGACCGCCTGAGAGTTTCCAGTATTTCCACCTACGTTGTGGACAGGAGCCGCTTTCACCTGTTGTTGCATGAATTGCATAAAACCTCTGAACATTCCATCATTCATCATATGGTCAGTGTTGTTGTTTACATGAGGATTGTCACCTTCCTGATGAACATTAATCTGATTATTGATATGTGGTGAATCAATAATCGCCTGTGCTCCATTGCTATTCTCAACATTCTCAGATGCCATTTTCAGATACTGCCACAAAATAAAAGTTAATTGATATGTCATATATTATCCTTATATTATGACCGACCAATTAAATACCATGCAAATAAACTTAGGTAGGACATACTAGCAAAGGAATTCCCCATCTCTCCCCTCCTAATTCTATTCTCACATCTTAGCCAGGGATCATATCCCTATGCTCTGATACCAACTGTGACGCCCCCAAAATTAGGTATACATCACCCATCATGGGTCGTCAGATATATAGTACAAAATACAAATACAACTTACTAATACAACTGTCGTGTACAATACGACAAAACATAAACTGTGAGTTTGAATACAAATATTATCTTTTAGAGAGTATTCATACTCAAAAGGAGTATTTATTAACACGCTATTACATAGAATAGTGAGGACTACTAACTAATACTATCATTCGAACCATCACTCCGTTCCCCGACTTGCCCCAGCTATGTTCTCATTTCCTGAAGAGAACAGTGAAAGAAAGGGTGAGCTCAACTAGCCCAGTAAGAAATATTATGACTAAGATAATGCAGAATAAATTATCATTAGCCTTCAACAATGTTAAACTGATAAAATATAATAGACATCAAGTTTAACTGCAGCGGAACAAGCAATCCATTAAAAGAGTCAAGTAGAAAATAAACTCTACTATCTTTTATGATTTAAAAGGTTTTTCAACACTGCTATCGCTGAGACTCAGCTTAATAAATAATTCACATCATCCCTGCACTACGGCCAAGGATATTCGTTAGGGTCACGACCACAAATTCCATGCACTACGGGCCAAGGATATTTGTGTATTCATCAATGGTCATGATCATGCCAACAACTGTCCATCAATGCACTACGGGCCAATGAGGACTTTTATCACATCATTTGTAACATTACGGTCATGATTATACCGAACAATCCCTGGTCATAATCATACCAAGTCCATCTATGCACTACAAGCCACAGATGACTTTCAACAGAATATAAACATGAGGATGATGACAATGATATAAGAATTCAATAAAATAAGTTCAAGAATTAATTTATCCAAGAATTAACAACGTCCAAATTGTCAACATGATACTGCTTTGTGGAGTAAAATTCAAGAATGATCAGGAGAATATTTTCATGAATAGATACTAGATGAAGCGCAAATGTCAAGGATATTCCACAAATTTCATGGAGTATAGAAGTCAAAACTTAACCAACTGAGTATAATAAAGAATAGAATAACAAAAGAAATCACCATGCATGCGATAGACCGCACAAACGGGTTATTCTTAACAGAATAATAATAATGGAACCAGGTCCGGCGTAACCGCACAGACAGGATATTCCGACAGAATAATAAATAATGGAACCAGGTCCGGCGTAAAAGCACAGACAGGATATTCCGACAGAATAATAAATAATGGAACCAGGTCCGGCGTAAACGCACAGACAGGATATTCCGACAGAATAATAAATAATGGAACCAGGTCCGGCGTAAACGCACAGACAGGATATTCCGACAGAATAATAACAAGACGGAACCAGGTCCGGTGTAAAACACACAGACAGGATGTTCCAACAGAATAATAATAAAAACGGAACCAGGTCCGGTGTAAAACACACAGACAGGATGTTCCAACAGAATAATAGAAGAATGTCACCAAGTATAGGATAGACCGCGTATACAGGTTATTCCAACAGAATAATAAGAAATGGAATAACAACAGTTCTCTTCATGAATAAGAAAGAATAACACCCCTTACCGTTTTAAAGAAGAGCTGAAGTAAGGAAGTAGTTAAGTAGCAGAATACTCTTCTTCTCTCTCTCTATAGTTTCTCTCTATAGTTTCTCTCTCTAGAGTTCAGTAAATTCGTAAGAAATAATGAAGGAATGAGCTGCTATTTATAGAAAAATAGAATGCATAGTAACTAATCCATGAACGGTCCAGATTGATTACTTTAATCTGACGGTCCATATTTAAAGAATAATCTTTTAAATAAAATATAATATATTATATTTATAGAATAACTTTAATAAAGTATTTTGTTTTATATAAAAAGATGTTTCTGTTTTATTACGTTAATAATACGAATAAAACAAAACGTCATTATCGCTAAATAATTCATATTATTAACTGACAATAATGGAATCAAACTGAGTGACTTCTCACATAAGCATTAATAATTAATACCGTGTGCTACTATGCAACCACACGTATTACTGTACTTTTACTACCGTGTGTATATGTATATATACCTTCGTTGCATGCTATCAGCAAAAAAATTATATATATATATATATATATATATATATATATATATATATATATATTGTGTGTATTTGTGTTTATGTCTTTTGGGTATTTCCCTAAAGTTCAAACTTTGAATTTGACTATCTTTTTGTAAATTTATTACCACTAGTTTAATTAATTTTTAGCTGTTTAATGGGCTCATTTGCACATATATTTTATTGGTTAGTATGTTTGCATAGTAGTTGATTTTAGTTTTAATATTTGATTTGAACTCAAAAGTTATGGGAAATCTTGAACTCTTATACCCAAAAAATACTAACACTAGATTACAGTTTCGATCAAGGGTAACGGCTCAAGCTTAATAGTTACCATCAAACTCCCTAAAATATCAATCCTCAAGTTAGTTCACATACAGTTTTTAATGTAAATTATGTAAAAATGAAGATTGGCATATACAGTTATACACTATAATTTTATAGCCGTAATATTGCCGGATTTGATTTAAATTTCGAATTCCATATGAGATAAGTCACAACTCCTCAAGTAATTGCAGATCGATAAAGCTATAAAAAGAGAAACCTGGTGCGGGTGAGGAAAAAAATCTTGATCCCCTCCCCCACCTGACATAGGGATTCAGTTATGTATCATGAAAAAAATGAAGTTTATACTGGGTGGAGAAAATTCATTTAATAGGATAAAACAATAATATACATGGATATTTTATATATTTTCAGTAACTTTTGAATATTAAAGGTTCAAAGATCACTTAAATCTATTATTCTGCAAAATATTTAATATTTTAATTAGATCTTCTTACCAAAAAAAGAGTTCATTTCGTTGCTAATTAGAGGCTTTTGCAATGAAATAGGGTCTTTAGCAACGAAATTTTATTTATTTTGCAGCAATATATTTTGTTGCTAAAGGATCGATGTCTCTGTACGAAAGCCAAATTTCGTTGCAAAATGTATTACTTTTGCCAACGAAAAAAATACATTCGTTGCGGAACAAGTAGCAACACTCATTGCGCAATGAAAGATGCAACGACAGTAAAGTCGTTGCCAAAGCCCTTTTGCAACGAAATTTGGCACCTTTAGCAACGAAAATCGGTTGTTGATGAAGCCCCATTTTTTTGTAGTGATTCAACTTCAAGTTGTACTTACGTAACCTGTTGAAGAGCTTTCTAAGATGGTCTAAGTGGTCCTCCTCCTTTCAGGATTTGATGATGATGTCATCCACGTAGATTTCTATCTCTTTATGCATTAAGTCGTGAAAAAAAACCATCATAGCTCGCTGGTAGGTGGCTCCGGCATTAATGAGGCCGAAAGACAACTGTCTATACCAAAAGGTTCTCCAAGGCGTGATGAAAGTAGTTTTCTCACGATCCTCCTTAGCAACCATGATCTGGTGATACCCTGCGAAACAATCCGGAAAAGAGTACATGCCGTATTGAGTAGTATTGTCAATGAGAATGTGGATAAATGGCACGGGAAAGCTATCTTTAAGGCAAACTTTATTCAGATCCCGGTAATCCACGCAAACTAGCACCTTTTCTTCAGGTTTAGGCACGGGAACGATGTTTGATATCCATTTAGGATATGTGGACACCATGATAATGCCAGCTTGAAATTATTTCACAATTTCTTCTTTAACCTTTAAACTCCACTCAGGTTTCAATCGCCTGAGCTTTTGTTTGACTAACTTGAATCCCTCTTTAATGGGAAGGCGATGAAGGACAATGTCAGCGGACAAACCCACCATGTCTTCATGAGACCATGCAAATACATCCTGGAATTGGGTTAGTAGTGTAACCATGTCATTCCTCTGGTTTGGAGTGAGGTTTGAACCAATCTGGATTAACTTAGGGCTTTCTAAGGTTCCTAGATTGAAGGAAGTGGTTTGATCAAGGTTGGGTTTTGGTTTGTCTTCGACCCATTCTTTGATCTCCTGAGGTATCTCAATGTTCTCTTGTATTTCCATCAAGTCTGAGTCCAACTTTTCATCAAAGTTACAATCCTTGTGGAGAAAAGGCACCTTATCAGCAATTACATGCACATATAAATTCAGAGTCCTGAAACAAAATATGCTTTCACTTAATATATATGAAACTGTTTAATCATACAAAGTGTTAGCATGTACTGATAAAACAACTACTAATACTGTACAGAAAAGTAAGCAGTTAATGATATCTACAGGGCAGAAGGAGTTTCTGCCCGCTTTACCCTTGTCGACCAATGAAAGGAGTGCTGCTCCAATTGTCAAGGGTGAAGTCCTGATGGACTGCAGTGATAGAGGGGTTGTCATCGTCCTCCTTCTCCGAAATGATGACCATTATGTCTGGGCAATCATCATTTGGGGTGTATCTGCTTGTATGCTCATCATGGACAATGATGTGTATGTGGAAATCATCCTGGCGATGTCTTGCTTACGTCTTCATTCCTCTTCCTCCACTTCAGGATCAAGAACTAGGACCTCTTTCCCCTTGACCAGTATCGGCTTAGGAAATAACATAGCCATTACGTTGGCTGGCACCTTTACCGGAGATTGTGCAGGCTCGGGATTTTTAGGTGGAGATAATCGCCGTGTGGCTGAAGCTGGAGGAATCTATTTGTGCTTATGAGGATTCCTACTACTGGAACTAGCAATATATCCTAGTCCGGCTGTCCCTATTTGACTGGACATTTGAATCGGGTTCTTGATGCCCTGACTATCTTTGCCCAACCCTCGTCCAGGCTGATGACCCAATGACATCATTTCTTGAGTAGCTACCATCACTTCGACAGAAATCCTGGGTACGAGAAACGGCGTCCCAATGGCATGGTAGTGAGTGTTGCTATATTCCAAGTTATGAAAACTGACCAGCTCAACTTCCAAATTGAAGCTGATGAGTGGTATGTCACCCGGTTCAGGACATTCCGGTTCAGCGTTAACCATGACTAGGCTATCGTTAATGATGTATTTAAGTTGCTGATGAATAGTGGAGGGGACAACCCCAGCCATATGAATCCACGGTCTTCATAGTAGCAGGTTGTATCCTGTATCTATCTTTAGCACGTGAAAAGATATGCAGAATGTATGGGGACCAATCTCAATTGGCAGTTCAATTTCTCCGACTGAATTTCGGCGGGATGTGTCAAAAGCCTCAATAACCGTATGGCTGCTTCGGATCCGTTTGAGATTGACGTTCATCTTCACCAAAGTAGCATAAGGATAGATATTCAGAAACAAACCTCCATCTATCAAGACTCCAGCTAGCATGTATCTGGAGGACAAAATCGTAGTGTGCAACGACTTGCTATGACCGGTTCCTTCGGGCAGTATGTTATCATCGGTGAAAGATATCACATTGTTATTAAAAATGTGATCAACCAAATGTTAAAATTTTCCCACATCCATTGATTTCGGCAAGTAGGCTTCTTCCAAAATCTTCAGTAAGATCTTTCTGTGATCCTCGGAAGAGAAAACCAAGTCCAGTATTGAAATTTGATGTGGAGCTTCTCTTAAGCTTAAAACCACCTTGGCTTCATTATGGCCCATAGTACGGAGGAATTTTTCAATTTTCTCCATGGGAATTTTCCCCTTTGATTTGATGGTAAGCTTCATCACCCGTTGGGAAAGATATAGTGGATTCTCCTTCAACATTATAGCAGTTGTATGAGAGCTGGATCCTTCAGCATCTCCATAATTCCATGGGACTTTTCGTAAGCTGATAGCAGGATATTCTAATCTGAATGGTAAGCTAATTGGCTCTGGAGCAACCACTTTCAAAGGATTGTCAGCTCCTTTAAGTTGTATTGCTTGTTTTGTGAATGGTCTGACAGTTCCATCAGCCTCGACGGATATAACGCTACCAATCCCTTCCATTTAGTAGGACAGGTATTCTCACTCTCAAACAACACAGTATCATCATTTGCCAGTTGTAGGACACCGCTGTCAATTAGATTCTGAATAAGGTGGCAGAGTGCCCAACATTCTTCTGTGCTATCACCGCGAGAATGGGAGTGATACTGACATACTCCATTAGAATTGAACCGTCCTGAACAGGGATTAATTGGAGGTAGAAGGGAAGTGATCCTTCCTTCATTGATTAGCATCTGAAATATCTCCTCCATAGGTTGGCCCAGGTATGTAAATTCCCTTCTATTAGGAAGATACCGACGAGCTTTAGCATTGCTCTCTTTGCAACTTTGTCCTCCAGTGTTTCATTTTCTGAAGGCGATGATGGAGTATTCATAACAAAAGGGAGGAGACTAGCATGGTCCTGGCTGACTAATTGGCGTGTGACTTGATGCTGATGGGTCACCAGTTCTGCCAATTGCTCAATTTTCTTACACAGAGCTTTCATCTTTCGTTCCATCACAAACTGGAACTTTGCATAATCCCATTTATCAACACCGTCTTTGATGGTCTGGGATGATTCGCCATTAAAATTGAAACTCTGTCCACTGCTCCAATTAATCATATTGACTTCTTCCTCTTTGTGTTGAGGAAGAGGGTTATCTTATACGTGAGGTTGGTCTGGTTTGGTGACCACGATCTCACCGTTGTTTATTAAATCTTGGATCTTGTGTTTCAAGGCCCAACAATTCTGAGTATCATGTCTTGGTGCCCCATCCTGATAAGCACACTTCCGAGTAGCATTGAAACCCTTCCCATTCGGGTTGGCTGATGCAAGAAGATGTGTGATTTTCTTCTGAGTCGTCAGAAGATTGAGAATGTTCTCGAGGGAGTTCCCTAAGGGTGTGAACACTCGAGGGCGTTTGACTTCTCCACCTTTAGGCAATGGAGGGTTTGAAGGCTGAGCTTGAAAAGGGGAGTAATTTCTCCTTTGAATAGGCATATTCTGATTGCCTTTCTGACCTTGTAGTATCAAGGAAACATCCTCTTCTTTCTTTTTATGGACCCTCCGGGGGTTGTTTTCATAAGTTCCGGACTGGATGTGCTCAGCAACAGCTTTAAGAGCAGCTAGGTCTTGAATCTTTCCTGACTTCAATCCCATCTCAGCCATCTCCCCATGTTTAATCATTTCAGAGAATGGTTTACCAATGCCAGCTAAGACTCTCTCATAGAACGGAGCTTCTTGTATGTCTATGAAAGTCATAACCATTTCTGACTCTGTCATAGAAGGTATAACTTGAGTAGCAAGGCGCCTCCACCTTTGAGCATACTCTCTGAAAGACTCATTGGATTGTTTCTTGACCTTGGTAATCTAGTACCGGTCAGGAGCCATCTGAGACTGGAAGCTGTATTGGGTGAGGAAGGCATGAGATAGCTCTTCCCAACTATGGATGTTTGAGTTGTCTAATCTGGTATACCACGAATGGGCTTCTCCAGTCAAACTCTTTTGGAATAGCTACATTCTGAGCTTATCATCCACTACATAAGATCCAAGTTCTCCAATGAACACCTTTAACTGTGTGTAGGGATCTCCTAACCCGTCATACTTTTTGAAGTTAGGAGTTTTGAACTTCTCTAGATAATGAACCCCAGGGAATATACAAAGGTCAGTATATGAGACACTCCTGTGTGCTCCAATTCCTTTGATAGAATGAAGGGTTTCTTCCATTTGAAGGATCTTTTTCCTGATGTCACCGGTGTCTAGATCTCCTTTGAGATGGGTGTTTTCAGGGTTTTTGTCTGATGTAATCAACTGAAATTTTGGATTTGTTTTATCTGAACCTTGGGTTCCCCCTATGCAGAGGATTCGGTGTGTGTGGGCATTTTTGGGCCCTAAGTAGACTGATGTAGTTCTTTAAGCAGAATAGCTAAATCTGTAATATGTTTACTTAATCCATTGAATTCCTCACGGGAAACGGGATTAGACTGGTCAGATGAAGACATGATTGGATGTAGGCTCGTGGCCTTTTTGGACTTTGAACGGGTAATAGGTTCGATTGTTTCCCTGCCAAAGACTTGCATAGTTTAGTCCAAGGGAATGTGTAAATGTTTACATGCTATGTGATGTATTCGTTTTAGGAATATTATCCTGCAAAACGGATGTTAGCTATTTTCGGATAGCATGTGAATTTAAATATACATGTGCACATATTTCTCATTACAGGGCGATGAATATGGAATGAAATTACAAGTAATTGACTTTACGAGTAATTTGAAATGAGAAAGCATGAAGAGACTTTCTTCCGCGTTTGGTTTATCAGAGGCTGACCTATCTTAGGTTTACTCTCGCGACTTTTTGGCATGAAGGTTCCCAGATCATCGCAATCTACTTAAAGGGAAGTTAATCCGGTCTTTCAACTGGAGCGAATCTGGGTGGTGCATTTCCTGAGCCTTGTTGGAATTAGTCTCCCTACG
>CM029014.1:70317988-70375488 GCA_016801055.1 Panax notoginseng | reverse complement strand
ATTCGAATTGAGAAGGGAGGTAGGATTAGGTGGGGATTTCAATTGAGGACTCATGTCAGTAGCTGAGTTGTATGATTTCTTGTTATGGGCGGGGAATTGTACTTGGTGTAAAAACCACTTAGTTTCTAGTATTGATAATCATTAAAATATTTGTGTCGCGCTATTTGCTATATACCTGTTGAGAAGGTGATTCTTTTCTTAGGTGTATAACAGATAGGTAGGGTATAGTTAGAGAATATAAGGTTAAGTACGAGTTCTTAAAACTCATACCTGTGGTACGTTCGTAACTCATAATTATATGAAATGTTTATGAACTCTCTCAGCGAATGGATGCCAAAGGTCTGTCTAGGATAAGTTCTTAAACTCATATGATTGTGGAAAGTTCCTGAACTCATAAGTGTGGTAAGTTTGACGAACTGTGTAGAACTAAGTGTGAATGGAGTATTGAGGATAATAGGAACAGATAGATTGATTAAGCAATTGATTATTAGTGGAGACACATGTTTTCCAAATCTCCTAGCTATGTTAGACTTCAAAATTTTTGACATCAAGCTAAATACGCACTATGTGGTTTTTGAAAATGAATTTTTTTTCTCAACTCCTGGTGACCATGGTGTATGAATGGACTTCGGGTCACCGACACATCGTTACTTGTTGAGATGATAAAACTGAATTGCAATGGTTTTTGAACGGTTTAAAGAATAGTCTATGCTACTTGTTTCAGCTAGACGATAATAATTTGAAATATCAAAATATATTTTTATTTATCACTTATGCATCATGTAACCTGGTGCAGAGATGATAAAAAGTTGATGGAGTTGTAAATACAGGAATACTTAATGTTGAATTTGATCTAAAATCGTTGTTCCACTATTGTATGATGTGTAATGACAAAGTCACACGATAACGACATCCTTAAATGGGCTATTAATACAGTACGACATTATGACGTCATTTTCAACAATATTTTCAAAATTTTAATTTGCCAACAAGGTTTTGGCTATAGATTGATATTTCGATTGAAATTGATTATTGATATAAGTCTAAGCTATTTGATTCAGCTAGACTAATGTTTATGAAAACTCTAAGCATTCTTTAAAAATTTTCCCGAACCAAATTGTTTTGGTGTAGAATTCTATGATAAGACTGAGGTGAACTGTGCAGATTGGATAAAATTATTCAATAACAAGAATATTCGTGAGAAATGATTAAAGTATACAAACTAGTAACGGTAGTTTACCTTCTTCGTGATTGTAAACATACTGTTAACCTTTGTAAGGGGTAGAGTACCTTTTTCTTAATTAAAATAGGTCAAGGGTAGTAATACATGTAAACCTTAGTAGTTCATAGTCTATATGACTCCTCAGCACAATTTCAAAATTTTAACTCTGGTGAGTTGTGTATTGGGTAGCATGTAATGATGAGAATTAATGGTGAATGGTTCAAGGTGTAAAGTAAATTTCGGGGACGAATTTTTTAGAAGAATTGGTGAATGTGACGACCCGAGAATTTAGATAATTATTTAAATCTTAAAAGATTGAATTAAGGTTAAATAATAAACCTAGACATAAAATAAGTGAATGGATTTGACATTTTTGGGAAGAAATTTTATGGATTTAAAAATTTTTATGATGAATTATTCAGGATTAAGTGTATATGTGTGTGTGTTCTGTGTATGTAGATTTATGTGTACAATTTGTGGTTAAGGGTCAAGGATTGACTAGATAAATTATATATGTGACAAACCCTAATCATATATTAAGAATATCGACGTTCAGTTAGAAAATTATTACGTCTGATAAGAAACCCTAATAACCGGCTCTGGAAATCATAATTTCAGTTCTGGGAATTCAAAACCCTAATTCAGAAGTTGGAAAACCCTGATTTGGGAATTTAAATGCTAGTATAAGGCTTAAGCGTTATTAATTATAACCTAATTAGGAAAAACTCTAATAATTTATTAGAAGCCCTAATTGCAAAATTAGGAACCCTAATTGCTAATTAAGAGAGTTTTAATGTTAATTAGAAAACATTGATCCTAATTAGCAACTCCTAATACAATTAGAAAATTTTAATATAACTAGGAAACCCTAATTATAATTTAGAAATCATAATTTTCTATTTTTAAATCTAATTAGAAAATCCTAGAAAATTGATTTTTTTTAAAACCTTAGGTTTTAACCCTAAGGGTTAAACCCTAAGGGTTTGCACAAGTTACAGGAATGTCATTAAATTGGTTAGCAAAAAGATTAAAATGCCCGTTTTCAATTCTTTAATTGGTTTAAGCGAGAATCTTGCTATATTGAGAGTTGTTCACAAACTCTTGACTTACAATTTGCCTTATATATATCTAATATATCAGATTTCTAGTGACACCTTGTCAGCCTTGGTGCATTGAATCAAAAGATTTAAAAGACTAAAGTAAAGGATATCTCACTTTACTTTTCATTTTTTCCAACTTCTTCTCTCTTTCCAAATTTCAAGATTGACCGAGGAAGGGAGTCAAAAGTTAAGACATAATAACCTCTTAGCTTAGCAAGATCAGGATCATGGATCAGAAATCAAGTATGGAAGCATAACAGAGGTATAAACCCTAAACTTAGAAATCCTTTTGATTCATGTTAATCTTTGTGTCTAGATATTTAAAGTTGTGTAATAGGATGTTATTCAGTGACCTGAGTTAATAGATAGTGGATCTATAACATCTAGATGCACGAATTTGAAGTTTTTAGAAATCTGGAAAAACTTGAAAAAATTGTCTGACAGCCATATGTCAGAGGCTATAGATCCTTCCCTGTTAATGATTTGTTCTGTTTTAAGTTAAAGACTTATAGTATGTTGTAAGGGCTTTGATCTGTAACTGGAATCAGGGTCAGATCAGGTCTAGATCTCAAGTTATAAGCAGTCAAACATAGTTGACCGACCATGACCAAACTGGTTTCTAGGTAAATCAGATTTCCAAAATGGTCCGACAGTCGTTTTGCAAGCCTTTGATCTTGCTACGAGTAAGGAGTTATGCCATGTTGTATTAGATTTGTAGTCTGACATGAGAAGTACACATTCAAGCTTTTATATCACTTATATCGTACACTGAATCAAATTTATTAAGGGTCAAAGTAGGCTTGACCATCGGTTTTGGTGATTTTTTTGGAAAACCTAGAAAATGGAAGAGCAAGTTTTCTAACTTGGTTTAACCATGCCAAATCTTGCTCATGTGATGATGTTTTGATGTTATGATGTAATAGACTTGTACCCTGACATGTATGCTACAAGATTTGACTATTAGAACACATTGACTAAGTCTGGAATTCAAGATATAAGGATCTAAATATAGCACCATGAGATGTTCTTCATTTTCTGAAAAACCCAGAAATAAAGAACAACTTTGTCAGACTTTTTGAGGGTTAATAACTCACTGATCTGATGTTGTTTAGCCATGAAAATTATTTGTGATTGTAGTATTATATAAATACTACAATACAATTACACTAGACTGCCCCGAATCATTAAGATCAAAGAATTACATGCGGTCAAACCTAGCATCCGAATAACTGGCTATGAAGATCTGGGCAGGCTAAAGAACACAATCAGCGACGGTTTTGTCGCCTAATTCCCCTTTAGCGATAGTTTCTTAATAAAATTAATTATTTTATTTAATAAATAGAAAAAAATAGTTTTTAATTATTAAAAATACAAAATAAATTCCTAAAAATTATTTTAAAGCTTGAAAATGAGTTTTTAATTATTTTGACTATATTTCATTAATATTTAATATTTTTGAAATATTAATGGTATTTAATTTATTTAATTATAATATTAAATAAATTACTTAAAAATAATTTTAATACTTTAAAAATCATTTACAATTATATTATGGTATAAGAAAATATTTTAAGTTATTTTTAATGACTTTTAATATTATGTGATGAATTTCATTAATTAATTAATATTAATGGTAATTGATTTATTTAATAAATGTATTAAATAAATTATGAAAAAATAGGATTAATGATTTAAAAATCATATAAAAATGATTTAAGTGTTAGAAAAATATTTTAAGTTATAAAATATAACTTTTGATATTTTGCCATGAAAATATTAATATTTTAATATTAATAACAATTATCGGATAATAGATTTAACTGTTTAAAAATCATATAAATATGATTTTAAAGTATTAAAAATACTTTGTGATATTATAAATATAATACAATATTATGGTATGATTTTCATTAATATTTAATATTAAATAAATATTAATAATAAGGGAATAATGTGATATTTAATTCATATAAATACGATATTAATGATTAAAAAATTATGATAAATGATAATAATTATTTAAAAATCATTATGAGACTTGGAAAATTATTTTGATTGATAATATAATTATCTAAGATATTTGTGAGCCATTTTAATCTGAGTCGTAGCGATATTAGGCTCAAGAATTGTCCGACTAGGTCGTCGGGATGATGAAATTGTGTTGGTTTCAATTCAGACTGAAATAGTTTGACTTGATACCGAGTCTTAGGTAGTTTGTGGACTGATAGGGTTATATGTTATGTGTTTAGGTTATTCTATGACTATATATAATAGTATTATACTGTGATGATATTATTCTAACTTGAAAATTGATATTATTAATATTAGGTCTTCAGACAAAGCTAGATAAATTGTGTAACGCTAATCTACGGAACAGGCATGTTTTCTCTAACTCGACCTCGAGTTGATATTGTTGAAATATGCTTGTGGTTAATCTCTACTGATTATATCATATCTATGAATTATTGATTCGCACTCTGTGCACATTGCATGTATTCATCAGGTATGAAAGGCTGATCACCTTCATTACCATTCGGTCTAGATATATTTGTTCATATTCCTTGTTCGTTCAGCTATGAAAACTTGTTCATGCTAGTTCACAATTATATTGTAGAACTTTAGCCAGCTTATTGTTCAATTTTTTCTATCATGATATATCTTTAATTTATTGAATTTGAACTTGTTGGGTAAACTTGTTGCTCACCCTTGCTATATCATGAAAAATATTACAGATAAGGCGATTACTTCGGATACAGGAAAGGTTAAAGCCAAGTCCAGCTTGGAATTATTATTGTGCAGCTAGAATTGTAATAGTATAGTATGATAATAGCAATAAATGTTAGATAGGTTATGAATTGTGTATAAGTTAAGGTTATTCGACCTTGGGAAATAGTGTGTAAATGTAATGTATAAACAATTTATGTTTATATCTTCCGCAATAGTTATAGAATGATTGTATCAGATCTGCGGTGATTTGGGACTCGAATTTGAGGCCCTCACATTTACACCAATCCGATTACTACAAAACCCATTACAGAGGTTATATACCAGATTATAGACATATATTAAGTATATATATATAATAAGTATATCATCAATTCTTAGTAAATCCTCTACCAACATCCATTTACAGTGAAATATACATAAGAACACAATAGATTTTACAACCAAGTTGTTACCTTTGATTTCTTATTTAGATTGGTTAGAAGATGATTAGGAAACTTTGATTAAACCTCTTTTTCCCTCTTGATTCTTAGGATTTCTCTTCTTAATCCACAGAAAATTTCTTTATCTCTCAAACCCTCTATAAGGCTCCCATTTCTCTTTCTTATTTAGACTTAGCAAAATAATGCGTAACATAAAAACTGACAAATGGTTTACGCTCAAATAAATTAAGGGTCTCAGCAGTTACAATATACTAAAGGTCATAAGACCTTGTTTGGTTAACACACTTTATAACCCTTTCTATTTTATTTTTATAATTCTCTTATCCTATAGTACTCATGTCACACATTACCCAATTAAATTATAATCTTTATTTAGCCAACACAATATTTAATTAGCTAATATAGTTATAATTTGTTTAACAAATAAGTAATCCTCTAATTTAATTATTTAATTAAATTATAATATTTCCATTCCATTAGCCTAATAAAGTACACACTGATTATAAAATCATTTAATCAATATTATCGTACTTAAATACAGTATTCTCTAATAATTTTTATCGAATATTCATTTTAAATTTAATAAATATTCCAACTAAAATATTTATTTTATTCGATAAATATTTTAACTATATACGAGATTCACAATCGTATTACATTAACATATTACATTTATATATAATATATATTACTTTCTCATCTTATTAAAATAAATATATTTATATTAACTCACTATTTTAATTAAGTGAATTAGTTGCCTTATTTATGAATTTTAATTCATTACAATTCAATTGACAATCAAGGCATGATATTATATTATTTCATAATATAATTCTCAACTCTATTTAAATTTATTCAGTTAATTCCTTTTCCTCCATATTCCTTTACATAACATATTAACATATTACATTTGTATGTAACATACATTACTCTCTCATTTTATTAAAACACATCATAATAAGAATTTTATCCATTAAATTCATATTTTAATTATTTTATATTAATTCACTATTTTAATTAAGTGAATTACTCACATTATTTATTAGATTTAATTCATAATAAATTCATTGCCTCAAGGCATTATAATCAAATTATATTATTTTATAATATAATTTTCAACTTAATTAAATTAACTTAACTCAATTTTCAAACAATTTCATTTACCTTCTTCAATAGTAAAATTAAATTAACTACTAAACCTCATTCTTCTCTCTCTCTCTCTCTCTCTCTCTCTCTCTCTCTCTCTCTCTCTCTCTCTCTATATATATATATATATATATATATATATATATATATATATATATATATCTATATTCACACCAAATCATATATTTCACAATATATAACACATATATACATATCCAAACTCAAAACATCTCGTAATAAGAATTTTATTTATTAAATTCTTATTCTAATAATTTTTGAATTCGGGTTGTCACATCATTCCCTCCTTATAAGGATTTCGTCCTCGAAATCACCGAAACCCTACCTTACTATGGTTTTCATCAAATCTCTTTAAAAAATTTATCGTTGAATAACTTCAACACATTACCTTAATATAGGTTTTATATTTCCTACTACATTTAGTTCTTCAACAAATTCTAGATTTTATTTCATGACTTTCACTTGAACTTAATTATATTTTGAGTATTATATATTCTTTAACCAATTTATTTCTTTTTCATAGATCGTTATCATATACTCAACTCATAAACACTCGGGATATTACATTCACCCATTCTTTTAAGAATTTCGTCCTCGAAATTTTATTTATTAATCTTCATTCATTCAATTTATCAAAATAGATTTTACTTTAATCTTTTATTCATTCATTGGGTTCTATAACCACTTTCTTTCCACAAAGATCTTTCTACAATTATTAACTTTTCTATTAAAAATTTTATATTATTCTTTGATAAATCATCTCCTTCTCATTTTAAAATTTCTTTGCTCACTTATTTAATAAATTCATCATTAGGTGTCGCATTCTACGACTTACTTCTTTCTAAAGAATATCATCGTTACCACATTCGCCTTTCAGAATAACAAGAATCTTTCACAATTGCTCAATAATTAGGAAGTAATATGAATAACTCAGGAATTTAAAAGATTCTCAAATCATGCTGAGGGGTCATAAGACCATGAACTCATCTCGAGGTTTAATAGTGCTTCACCCCGGTACTTCACACTATAAACCGTTCTAACAAAATGTTTAACAATCACACAGGCTGTAAACATTCTACATTAGTGCTCTAGGTGATCAGCCTATCGCACTACTACGTCATGAACACACGTAGTACATCTTAACATCGTAACGACTATTTGCATTACTTTCGGAGCCATTGTCTCAGATAACATGTCCCCTTTACAGGGTTGTTCACCTCAGCTTCTCAACATCTGAATCTGTACCAAAACAATTTTGTTTGGCATACTTTCTCAAAAAAACGCTTGAATTTCATAAAAAAATTTTAATACTCGTATAGCCGAATCAAATAGCTTAGACTTTTTAACAACAACTCGAACATCAATCGAAATAGTTTTAGCCATTTCAATTGGCTTATCTTTCTTCGTTAAAAAAAACTAAAAAACCTTTTTATGATGTCATGATACTGTACTATCTCGATAGTACGTTGAGGATTCAATCATTATGTGACTTTGTCATGCTACATCATACCATAGTGGGCTGATGATCTTATGATCACATCCAACACTAGGTTTAACTGCATTGATGACTTCCTCATTTGTCATATCAGCATTATATTTAGTTATGCTTTAATGACTACGGAAAAACAAAATACATTTTGATATTTTTAAATCATTTTTGTATAGCCGAAACAATTAGCATAGACATACGAATAACAGTATTATTTTTAAAACTCATTGGTTCCATCATTTGATCCAATATTTTTCAAAAAAATAGAAGTGCAAACATCAGCACGAAGTCAATAAATTTAAAAAATCTAGCAAAGCTAGAAGATTTGGAATATCTATTTTTTTTTCTCCATTAACTTCAATGTTTACTCCATTACTTCATTACTTACTAATTCATTTTATTTCTAGTACCACCAATCCTCTTATACTAAATATTCTTATACCTCAATTTACAAACTTTCTATACCCAGTATAGTTCATCAAACTTACCACACATTAGAAGTTCAGAAACTTGCCACAATAATATGAGTTTAGGAACTTATCCTAGCAATATGTAGTCCAAGAATCAGGGACTGTCCATATGCTAAGGGGTTCAAAAATATACATATGATAATGAGTCATCAACTTACCATAAGTATGAGTTTTAAGAACTCGCCCTAATCCTAATAATATCTGACTAATCTTAATAGTTTCTAACTATCAAATATACACATGAGAAAAGAATCACATTTTCACCATATATACATTGATAGCGCGACACCAACATTCCAATGATTATCATTATGATAAACTGAGTGCAATCACAAAACCCTCGCCCATACAAATGTTTGTACAACTCAGCCATCACTTGAATTTTCAATTGAAATCCCACCTAACTTTATCTTGCTCATAATTTGCTCCTTACTCGATACAAATTTTTCGTATCTCATCATTTATAACTCCTCGTGAGTTTGCCTCGTACTATTTTATAGTACATTCTCTTATAGCATCAAGCTATAACTATTCATTCATTACAAATCATCTATCATTTTACAACTTAACCCGATCACGTCGTGATCTTATCCTACAATCACCTTCTTTATGATTCCTTTCTTATTTTATGATCGTTTTGGTTTCACGATCCTCATTACTTCCTCTTTAATTATGTTGTCTTATAATTATTCAACTCAATTTTAACTCTTCAGGTTCTTCTTTGAACCCACACATATTATCTTAACTTGTTTCATAAGCATTCACTGAATATATCATCAATTAAACTCTATTTGAGTTCATTATTAATATTACTTTCATCACCTTCATCTTGTAGACATCATCTATATATATATTTTAATCCATTCTCTATACATTTCTTAAATTTATTTCTTATTATTTAAACTCTACCTGAGTTTATTCTTTATCACTTTCTCCTTTCTTCTCTAAGGTTATAGCCTAGGGTACTCTTACCTAAGGTTTATAACCTACAGTTTTGATACCAACTGTAACGACCCCAAAATTCATACAACTCAATTATCGACTTCGGTCATTAATAACACGTCTAACTTCTGATTTTTACATCATTATTCGATTTTAAACTTAATAAAATGCGGAATAATTTAAACTTTTCTATTTTCTTGCTTTAATTCTTTGAATCAATACCTTAATCATTTACACATCTTTCAATCAAGTTATTTTATGATTCGCTTCATCAAAGTTAGTATATAGAATCTTACATTTCAATCCGATAACCTTTACATATCAGATAACTCAAACTTTACAGTTTATTATTACATAATTATTGTGATTTATCAAGTACATTTCTCAAAACCCTTATCTTTACCTACCTTTGAACCATACTTAGTTTATTACTCACTTTATCAGAGTTAATAAATAAAACTTACATCCATGTTCAATACCCTTTATACAACAAATAAAACTTAAACTTTATAACTCAACATCTATTAACCATCATACATTATTCGGAACCTTAAACATGGTTCAAATAATAACAACTCAGTCAAAGTATATAAATCTTCATGCATTACATCTGATTCATGTCTTTCAAGTAGCACTTAGCATTACTTTGAATCCTTAACCTGCAAAAGTGGTTATTTGCAAGGTTGAGCTCGACAGCCCAGCAAATCTAATAGTTTTCAAGCATCACGTAGCACTTAATAACATGCTCAACATATATCTCATAAAACATTGGACTAACATAACATACATGTTGCATTTCATATTACAAGTATAAAGATTGAGTTCCTTACTCAATCATCATTCATTACTCATTCAACGTAGTCATAAACTGACTTTAACGTTTCATACTTTCAGCATATATATAACACATCATGCTCTTTGCAATAAAGATTTAAAACAGTTCATCATCAAGTTCACATAGCAAATAGGAATTGAAAGACTTGCCTTGATCGTTGTTTACTAATAATAGTTTAACAGCTTACAACTATCTGCACTTCACATGCCCTACACAATTATATAACCATGCACATCAACTATTAGTCACATAGCAATGCATAGTAGTTGTAATATAAACTTTACTCTACATCTCATAACCCTTCCTATTAATCAACACAATGTTTAATTTGATTGTGTTAACTTTCGACTTATATCTCACTATATTTCTTCTTAGGTCACACTCGAAGTTCATTCAAGTGTTTAAGTCTTGCTAGAACTACTTATTTGTTTTATATTAATCCCATTTCATATCTTATAATATTAATTTCATTTGACTTAAAACACTTTTTATGTTCATTAACACTTGTCACGGCGTTTCGACGTTTATTCGTCACACGCCCGATTTGTCTCTCTTGTGTATGCTTAGTATGCTTATACAACATACCTAATACATCATTTAGTAATTTTAAGCATCATTATATTTACTAACAGTCATGTTTTATAACTTAGAACAATATCGTTTATCGTCAGAAGCACTACACTTGCAAACGTGCATGTCCGATGCCCTCCGATTGCCTCCGAAAGCATAACAGTCCCAAAGATGGCCATTTTGACCCCTGTTCCCAACCTCAAATCAAAAAAAATTAAGAATGAAAGTTGTAGGTGTATTCTTTCTCGTTTTGGATCATCTTGAATCTCTTTAATCGGAGTTCGTATGAAAAAGGTATCGCTATTTTACTACAGGAGGTCAAAATAGTCACACCGGACAAACCTAGAGCGCAGCTGCTACCAATTAAGCCTTGGACACAGTGCAGCTGCACCTTAAAAGGCTTTGGGCATAGCACAGCTGCGCCCGTTAGCAGAACCAGATCTTGCAGTTTATTGTTCTTGCGATTTTTGAACTTTTTCTCCTTCTAATCTTCATAACTTGAGTTATACACATCCAAATTAGTCCGTTTTCAATTCTATGGATTCATAATTCATAGAACTACAACATACCAAAGAATTAACATCTTCTAAGAACACTACAAACCATTAAAATGACCCAACTTCAAAGTTTATGTTAAATTTTCATGTTTTCAACATATTTAGCATAATCGTTCACCACGGATTAAATTCTTAACCAAATCAATCCGTTTAAACTTTGTTATTTTCGTTTTTCAACGTATTAATACAAACTATTATCAATTTAGTGTGTATCACATGATTTAATCATCAATTTTGGGTCTAAAATAAGCTATCTTGTACATATTATGCCAAAACTCAAATTCTTTATCTTTTAACATATTTACACCAATTCGATTACTACAAAACCCATTATAGAGGTTATATACCAGATTATACACATCTATTAACAAGTATATCATCAATTCTTAGCAAATCCTCTATCATCATCCATTTACAGAGAAGTATATATAAGAACACAAAATAGATTTTACAACCAAGTTTTTACCTTTGATTACTTCTTTAGATTGGTTAAAAGATGATTAGGAAACCTTGATTACACCTCTTCTTCCCTCTTGATTCTCAGGATTTCTCTTCTTAATCCACAGAAAATTTCTTTATCTCTCAAACCCTCTATAAGGCTCCCCTTTCTCTCTGTTATTTAAACTTAGCAAAATAATGCGTAACATAAAAACTGACAAATGGTTTACGCTCAAATAAATTAAGGGTCTCAGAAGTTACAATATACTAAAGGTCATAAGACCTTATTTGGTTGACACACTTTATAACCCTTCCTATTTTATTTTTATAATTCTCTTATCCTATAGTACTCATGTCACACATTACCTAATTAAATTACAATCTTTATTTAGCCAACACAATATTTAATTAGCTAATATAGTTATAATTTGTTTAACAAATCATTAATCCTCTAATTTAATTATTTAATTAAATTATAATATTTCCATTCCATTAGTGTAATAAAGTACGCATTGATTATAAAATCATTTAATCAATATTATCGTACTTAAATACATTATTCTCTAATAATTTTCATCGAATATTCATTTTAAATTTAATAAATATTTTAACTAAAATATTTATTTTATTCGATAAATATTTTAACTATTTACGAGATTCACAATCGTATTACATTAACATATTATATTTATATGTAATATATATTACTTTCTCATCTTATTAAAACATTTATATTAACTCACTATTTTAATTAAGTGAATTAGTTGCCTTATTTATGAATTTTAATTCATTACAATTCAATTGTCAATCAAGGAATGATATTATATTATTTCATAATATAATTCTCAACTCTATTTAAATTTATTCAGTTAATTCCTTTTCCACCATATTCCTTTACATAACATATTAACATATTACATTTGTATGTAGCATACATTACTCTCTCATTTTATTAAAATACATCATAATAAGAATTTTATCCATTAAATTCTTATTTTAATTATTTTACATTAATTCACTATTTTAATTAAGTGAATTATTTACATTATTTATGAGATTTAATTCATAATAAATTCATTGCCTCAAGGCATAATAATCAAATTTTATTATTCCATAATATAATTTTTAACTTAATTAAATTAACTTAACTCTATTTTCAAACAATTTCATTTACCTTCTTCAATAGTTAATTAAATTAACTACTAAACCTCATTTTTTCAATATATATATATATATATATATATATATATATATTCACACCAAATCATATATTTCACAATATATAACACATATATACACATATTCAAACTCTAAACATCTCGTAATAAGACTTATATATTAAATTCTTTTTTTAATAATTTTTGAAAATTCGGGTTGTCACAGAAATCGTGGTACGAAGAATAAGCAAGAAATAGACTTTTAAACGAACCAATTCTGAGCTATAACAAACAAGTTACAAGCTCGGGAAATGAATGACTTGAGAAATTGAAAAAAAATTCAAAGGAGTAAGGGAGGCGCCGCAGCGCCGCCTAGCGAAAGTGTAACAGTCCAGAATTTTTGCATGTAATTTCAAATAATTATTTAATTAAATAAATATTTTAGTTGATGTGTTTATTGTTAAATAAATATTTGCTTAATTTAATTATTTATTTATTAATTAAATAAATAATTAATGAGTTGTGAGGAATTAACTTGATTAAGTGTAATATGTTAATTAAGTTGATATTCGGTAATTTTGTGTGTTAAAGTTCATCAAATTAAAAGAGTGATGAATTAATATTTTAATTTAATTTAATAATTAAATTAGAGAGTTGATAAGGATTAAAAGAATTGTTATAATATTGTTTTAATTTAATTTAGTAATTCAAGTGATGTATTAAGTTATTAAATAAAATTATAATTTTGTGGCAATTTGATAATGTGGTATGTGTAGATACTCGAAATTTTCTGTACACCTGTTACTGACATTGTAGGAAGACAGATTTGTCTTTCAGAGATAGCCATGGAAGACAACTCACATCCAATCCGGTTACTATCGGAAGCTCAGTTTCAACCCCGGAACACACACCGGGAGTAACAGTTCCAACCTCGACGATAACACCGAGGTCTGTAGTTCTAATACCGAAAATTCCACCAGAGAAGACCGATTCATCCCGGAGATAACCCCGAGATGTTCAGTCTCAGTCCCAACATTGTCAATAGCAGATTCCAACCTTGGAGATAACCCCAAGGAAGGTAGTTGCAGTTCCGGAGATAACCCTGGAAATGCTTGTTTCAAATGCAATCAGTTTCAAAACAATTGGTGCTTACACCGAGGCACTCAGTACAAGACCTGGACATAACCCCGGGAAGACATGCACACCTCAGAGATGACACTGAGGACCTTCAACACTTGCAGCACTCCAATCTCAGAGATAACCCTGAGTAACGTCTGCTTTATCAGCCCAAATCGGAGATAACCCCGGTGAGGGGCAAAGTCGTCATCTTGCCACCTTGACGCCACACCACGTCGTCTCAACATTTCAAACATACATTTCTAGACAATGTCCCACAAGAATCAAAGAAAACCAATCCCGAGTGACTATTACGCAGTGTAACTGATATAATTTGAAGCTTGAAGATCGGAGGGCATCGTCCCGTCTTCCTGACTTCGTACAACCTCTAATCCCATGTCATTGCGTAACTCTCGACAACAGCGATCTGAAATAGGTCTTACATACCTCAGTCGGATGCCCGAATTATAATTCTAAAAGTTCGAGCGGATATCACGTTGCACGCGTGCACGTACTTTGTGATGGCAAGACCCGCAAAGCCCGGGGCACCCCGGGCAGCCTCAGGTACACCTGTGGCCCAGCCGCATGTACACCTGCGGCTCCCCCCTCTATAAATAGAGGGCTTGGGGTGGCCATTTTAGAAAAGAAAAAGGTGAGGAAGCCATGTTCAATTTGCTCTGTACACACCCCAAACTGAGTGCTTTCTCATTTTAAACACTTGTAAGCTCATATATAGCTACTTTTTACCGGCGGGAGCCGAGTGTTCATCCATTGTCAAGTTATTGAAGTCTTCTTTGGCAGCCCACTGTAAGCATTCTTATATATTTTAAAGCCTTTCTCTTCATCTTTGTATACACTGTTCTTCACATTGAGAGTCGTGTTGCGTGTGTATGCCCGGACTTCGATCCGTGATTTCATTTTAGTTTGTATATATATACTTATATATATATATTTATATGGACTAACATTATCGAGTTATGCCTCGATTGAGCATAGACCTCGGTCTGGAGTGTTTAATGGCTTTCGTATATATATATATATATATATATATATATATATATATATATATATATATATATATATATATGAACTGTGTGTCGAACTTTGTTCGATGAGCCTAGACTTACGTCTGGTGCGTTTAATTGCTTTCGTATATATATATATATATTTATATATATGAACTGTTGCCGAATTTTGTTCGATGAGCCTGGATTTTATATCCGGTGCGTTTATATGCTTATATATATATATATATATATATATATATATATATATTTACATTTCATCCCACCTGGAGTTTACTTCATGGCGGTTAGCCGTTTTTACAGCTTTCTGTACATTTCGTCCCGCCCGGAGTTTCCTCCGTGGCGGTTGATCGCTTTTACAACTTTATTTACATTTCTGATCTCCCATGGAGGTGCTTCGTGATGGTTGATCATGTCTATATATATATTTATAGCTTATATATATACCTGCTTACTGTGTTTATATCAATTGCGGCATCATGTGAGCCTAGGAATCATGTGATCACAGATTAAGTCTACTGAATCTAGATTCGGTTCCCGTGATGGACCTTTTCAGCTGTAAGCAGCTTGTAAAGTTATTTTCCATACCCATGAGGAATTCGGTACTGCTTTGTACACTATTTTCTAGAAGATGCTTCACATCTCGAAAATAAAAGCAATCAAGCCGAACATTTAATAATAAAAATTGAAGTGTAAAAGTCTCAATTACTATTGAGTATAAGGGTTTGAAAAACCTCTTTTACAAAACATCACGGCTATATCTTGTTTAAAACTGATTTTTTACATAAATTCAAACCCTGTGTATATAGGTGCGAACGAGGCCTCGTACTACTTCCAAATAAAAGCACATTGACCCACACACACACACATTCATATAACAGTTTCTTAAAAAGTGGCGGTCACCGTGGCAACACGGATGTCGGGGGGTGCCTAACACTTTTCCTCCGCATAAGCAAGTCCCCGGATAATGAATCTCGGTTTCACCGACCCGTTTAGCAGTGTCACATCACTAGGTCAATGTGCAAACCTTTTCTCGGTTGTGTTGGTACAACCATATAAAAAACCAACTGGCGACTCTTATAGTCCAATCGTCGACATTATACACGTCGGACCTTTTTCACTTATTTTTTCAAACAAATCTCACCTAATATGAGAACACAAAAGAGCAAGTAACGAAAAAGGGACAAATAAAAATCCCGACGTCGACAGGTGGCGACTCTACTGGGGAATTCCAGTAAGAGGACTTAAGCCACTATTAAAAGCTTTTCAAAATTGTTATATGCTTGTGTGTGGATGTTGCACTTACATTTATGATGAATGTGTACGAATGCATATCTTTACTGCAATTAATGCTTTACACTATATATGCCTGTGATATTAGTGCTTCGTACATGTCATCATTTTTATAAACGGTGAGACACGTTGTATGTGAATGTATGTTGTGTGGTCCCTCCACCAGGAGGCTATCATGTCGGTGTTTGATTACTGGACTCGTAGGAAGACTAATTCCAACGAGGCTCAGGAATGGCACCACCCAAATTCGCTCCAGTTGAAAGACCGGATTAATTTCCCATTGAGTAAATTGCGATGATTTGGGAACCTTCATGCCAAAAAGCCGCGAGAGAAACCTAAGATAGGTTAGCCTCTGAAAAACCAAACGTGGAGGAAAGTCTCTTCATGCTTTCTCATTTCAAATTACTCGTAAAGTCAAATTACTTGTAATTTACATTCCATATTCATCTCCATGTAATGAGAAATATGAAAAAAGATGTGCATATACATATTTAAAATAACATGCTATCCTGTATTACAAACAGCTAACATCCGTTTTGCGGGACAAAATTCCTAAAATGGGCACATCACATAACATGTTAACATTTACACCCTCCCTAAAACTAAACTATGCCAGTTTTATCGCAGGGAAGCATTCGAACCTATTACCCAGTCAAAGTCCAAAAAGGTCATAGGCCTACAGCCAATCATGTCTTCATCTGATCAGTCTAATCTAGTTTCTCTCGAAGAATTTGATGGATTAAGTAAACAAATTACAGATTTGGTTGTTCTGCTTAAAGAACTACATCAATCTACTCAGGGTCCAAAGATACCCATACATGCTGAATCCTCCACATAAGGGGGAACTCAAGGTTCTGAAAAAGCCATTACAGTACCTGAACTGCAGTTGGATACAACCAACAAAAGTCATGATGCCGCCCATCTCACAAGAGATCTAGACACCGGTGACATCAGAAAGAAAGTTCTTCAAATGGAAGAGACCCTTCGCGCTATCAAAGGAATTGGAGCACACGGGAGTGTTTCATATGCCGACCTTTGTATATTCCCTGGTGTTCATTATCCAGAAAAGTTTAAAACTCCTGACTTCGAAAAGTATGATGGGTTAGGAGATCCTGTAATATCCTAAATTTGCTATGTAATTTAACAAGTGCAATAAATGAACTTATGTGACAATTGTTTTTAAATGAATTATTTATTGTCATTATATGTTATGTGATAAGATGTATTGTAATGGTTGTTACAGTTAGGCCAATTATTTAGATTGGTTAAGGATGGAATTAATTCTAATTAATTTCGTGGGATGACCTTAAATCATGACCTTGAGTTTGGAGCGGAATTTGGTGGCGCGGACGGCGTATTTGGGTCCGGAACGTCGAAATTAGTCAGGATGGACTGTAACCACGAAAATGTGTTACGGTTGACTTTTTGGTCAAAGTCAACCGGTTGATTTTTTTTTGGGGAAAAAGTCAACTACTAATTTTGAAGTTGAGTTTGACGAAACAGATAGTTCCATGACGTCCGGGACGTCGACTTTAGTAGGAATCGATATAAGTATCGAACACGTTTTGCTACGAGGGGCAAAATGGTCAAACTGATTATTAATTGATTAAATGATTAAAATAATGTTTTTATTTACATAAATTTCAGTTGCTGGGAGTCCTTGTGACAATCTATATGGGACAAGGGAGGGAGTATACATATTATAAGGATTATTGAGGGAGAGGGGGTTACTCTTGTGTTATTAAATAAAAACCTTTCATTTTCTTAACTCCTACCCATAATTAGCCTAATGAATTGTGAGTGTAATGATATCTGATCATGGGGGAGTTGTAATGGGTTGGAGATTTCACTTTCATTACACTATATATGAGATATATGCATTCCATCTAAGCCTCTTCTTCCTTTCACAACAACTTTCTAACTAGAGAGCAAAAAAATAAAAAAAAAGAGAAGAAAATATTGAGGGTTTTAGAGTGGTTCAAGGTGGGCTACGAATTCTGGAGAATCTTGCAAGCAAGGAAGGTGGTTAGCAAGCCCCAATCAAGAAGAATTCGCAACCAAGGTAAGCTATGAGATCCACTTGTATGTTCTTGAGGAAAAATAGTGAAAAATGCATGTATAGCTATGATAAATGTTTTGTTTTGGCTTAGTGATGCCATGATTTCGTGTATTACTGCTATGTGGATGATAAGAATGAAAATTCTGGTATATAACATGTTACTATTACATAAAGAATCATAGAATTCATGTGTGCATGCTAACTATTTGATAAAATGCCTCTTAGTTGCTAATTTGATCAAAACATGAAAAGTTAGAGGGTTTGATTGTTGTAACATGTGTATATATGTTAGTAAATGTGGTTTGGATAGTAGGAATCAAATCCATGCATGCTAGAATCAAAATCATGATTTTCTCAAAAGTTGGGTTAAACTAGTTTGCATGATTTTTCAAGATTTTTGGTCACTCGAAATCATGTCTTAGATAATCCATTTGTTGCATGTAATAATTTTGTAAAATAGTATGTAACATGAAGTATAACATGTCCAAATTTCATTCGGATCGAAGCTATATTGAGTGAGATATGAAAATCGTAAACAAACGTGTTAGAAACCGAAAAAAAAGGGAACTGTGAACTACTGACCCTAAAGTCAAAATTCGGTGCTAGTTAAAATTTCCAGAAAATTGTGGGCTTTTGGGTGATTATAGTACACTGTATAAGCTTTCCATAGACTCCGGAACGGACTAATTCCGACTTCGGAGCAAGGAGTTATGACTGTTCAAAGTAGTTGCATCAAATCTGTCAAACAAATTCGGGCAGTCCCCTTGCATGGAGTTTCTGGAATTTTGTGCTTGGAATTTGGAGATGGTCCATGAACGAAAGTTGTAGCCCCAGAAGTTATCTTCGCGTGGGCACAAGAATCGCTCAAAAATGTTTTAAAATGAATTAGTTATGACTGTTTTAGCGAGATATGGTAAAGCTGAGAAAAATAAATAAATTAAAAAACTGTTATGTTTGCGCATTTTTTTTAAGTTCTGTTTTGGGCTGCCTATGATGTCTAAGATGGGTGGTATATATTTTCTAAATATATTCTCTTATGATGTTTGTAGTATATCCAATAGGAGACCCTTATACTTCAAACTGGATTGTGTATGAATGGTGATTAACGAGGCACATGTGATTAGATTATGTGAAGGTTAATTGCTAGCATTAATTGTATCAGGCTTATCAGGCAAGTTTCCTAACCCTCATTTCTATTTGATATTTATTAAATCCTTACTAATATTATCGCAGTAAGGGTAAGTATTGGACTTGTGATAGTTATTTATTCGTGCAAGTTTCTTCGTTGAAAAGTCATACAAACTTCAATTATCTTGCAAACTTATCGATGATTATTCAGTTATTATTTTTAACTGCCATATGTTTAAAATTTCATTTCATTATCGAACTGTTCTAAAGTATGTTCCTGGCCTTTGTTTCCGGCTAGTTATTATTCATGAAAAAAGTGATTTAAAACAAATCTTTCGAAGCTATTAAATGTTTACCAATCCAAATTGCTCTGGTGCGGTCTCACATGATTACTAAGATGAACAACCCGAATAAACGGGCAAACAGATGTCGGGCAAATAGTCCCATTTTGCTTATGCAGCTTAAAACTTAATACTTGTGCACAATGTAGGGTACAATAGGCTGATCACCTGGCGTACTTGCAGAGACCGTTTACAGTCTATTTGATTGTTAAACCGTCTGATGGTTTTTGATGAAAGAAAATATGTTCAGGGTATTTTACACCCCTTAGTATGATATTGAAAATTCTTAAATTTCTAATCTTGATGTTCCTATTTAACGCTTGATAATCATTTCAACTATTGAGGTTTAACTATTCAACTGTTTTCACTCCTGATGTATGTTTTCAAATTTCATATATACTTGCTGGGCAATTCGTGCTCATTCTTGTTTCAACCTTTCAGTTAAGGGTGAGAAGGCTGAGGGTTCGGGCAAGGACAAGGGAAAGACTAAGATGAAGTGATGCTAATGTTTATGTAATAAGTTAATTATTTCCACATATGTGTAATGTAGCGATAAACGCTAAGACTAAGTTCCAGTATGTTTTAAGGTTGTAAAGACTTGGGATTTTATTTTGAATAATTATGTAATAGTTAATATTATTATTCCTTATTGTTAAAGTTTACTTAGATAGATGATGATGTATGTTGTATCGCGAGCACCAAGTCCTGTAATCGATGTTACACGGATTTGGGGGCGTCACAGGTTGGTATCAGAGCTTTAGGTTATAAACCTTAGGTGGGGAACCTTGGGCTATAACCTTAGAGAGAGTTAGTGGAGATGATAGGGAGATGAACTCACATAGTTATAAGTGTGATGTGATGGTTCAGTTTTTACAAATTTTAAATACTGTAGAGTAAATTATGAGATAATAATATTAAGTTCATTTTGAACAGATAGATGGCTAGAGGAAGACGTCGCCAAGCACCCGAGGGGTCAGACGGTAATGCTTTGTAGACATGTTAGTGGGGTCACTTCAAAATCGAACCTCGAATGTCAATAACCCTCCAGTGGCCCCAGTGGCACACTTTAAAGACTTCAAAAGCGCGGGACCACCTGAGTTCAAAGGAACTACGGAACCCATCGAAGCCCAAACTTGGGTTAAGAAAATCGAAAAGGCGTTCGCTATCGCCCGAGTAGGAGACGACCAGAAAACTATCTTCGCCACGTATTTGCTGAAAGGTGAAGCCAACTACTGGTGGGAGGCAAATCAGACCCGAGCTGGAGAAGGTGTGATACCTTGGGAAGGGTTCAAGAAAATCTATTTCGAGAACTATTTTCCTGTTAGTATGCAGAGTCGCATGGAGATGCGATTCCTGGAGCTGAAACAAGAAGATATGACGGTACCGCAGTACGCTGCAAAGTTTAACGAGCTGGCGAGGTTCGCACCTCATCAGGTCGACACTGAGGAGAGAAAAACGAGGAGGTTTGAGCAAGGCCTCAAACCATGGCTATACAGCAAACTTTCGGTGCTGCAGACGAACAGTTTCGCGACTCTCTTGGAGAAAGCTATAATTGCTGAGGGCGGAAGTGAAGCCCTAATGAAGTTCAACAAGGACAAAAAGAAGAAGACTGAAGGAGAAAACCGTGGAGAAGGCAGCAGCAGCAACGGTGCAAATAAGAGGAAGTGGAAAAGCAACAACAACAACAACAACAATAATGTCAACTCGGGAAACCCTTGGGGCAAACCAGGGGAATCAAAGAAGAGGACTGAGGCATGCAAGGAATGTGGAAGGAATCACTCGGGGGCATGTCTAAAGGGGAAGAATGTCTGTTTCAATTGCGGGCAGGAGGGGCACATCTCTCCCAACTGCTCTGCACCGAAGAGAAATGGATGTTTCAACTGTGGAGCATTAGATCATCAGGTAAGGAGCTACCCAAAGAAGAACTCAGCAGGAGGAAATGGAGGGAGGGGACCAAGCGGTGGAACTCTCATAATTGGTGGACCACCAACTCAGAATCGACCAACAGCAAGGACTTTCAACATGACGGTTCAGGATGCGGTTGCGTCCAGGGACGTAGTTTCAGGTATCATTCCGGTCAATGATATATCTGCTTACATATTATTTGATTCGGGTGCTACTTATTCCTTCGTATCGCTTGAATTCTCCCAACGCTTAAACTTACCCCAGGAAGAATTAGAATCTCCTATGATCATAGAAGTTGCTAATAAGGAAGTTCTTCCCGTTAAACATGTTCATAGGAATTGCGTTGTTGATATCAGGGGATATAAGTTACTTGTGGACTTAATCCCAATTCAATTAGGAGAATTTGATGTAATTCTAGGGATGGATTGGTTATTTAACCATGGAGCGATGATAGATTGCCAGAAAAAGTGTATAAACCTTAAGACTCCCGAGCAGTCTAAAGTAGTGTTCTATGGGAATAGGTCGCCAAGACACTCGAGCTGTCTGACGATGATGCAGGCGAGGAAGTTACTAAAAAATGGATGTGTAGGTTATTTGGCCCATATCGTCGATACTCAGAAAGTAGGGTTAGAAATCGGACAAATATCAGTAGTGAATGAATTTCCAGATGTATTCCCAGAAGAATTGCCAGGCCTTCCGCCGGATAGAGAGGTCGAATTCGTTATTGATTTAGTACCGGGAACGGCACCGATTTCGAAAGCCCCGTATAGAATGGCACCGGCAGAGATGAAGGAGCTGATGGTACAGTTGCAGGAATTATTGGATAGGAAGTATATTCAACCGAGTGTGTCTCCTTGGGGAGCACCAGTGTTGTTTGTAAAAAAAAAGGACGGGTCGATGAGACTGTGCATCGATTATCGAGAGCTGAACAAGGTGACGATCAAGAACAAATACCCATTACCTAGGATAGATGACCTGTTTGATCAGTTGAAGGGAGCGAAATATTTTTCCAAAATCGATTTGAGGACGGGGTATCACCAGTTGAAGGTGAGAAAGGAGGATGTACCTAAGACAGCGTTCAGAACTCGTTACGGTCACTACGAGTTTCTTGTAATGTCATTCGGGTTAACAAACGCGCCAGCAGCGTTTATGGACATGATGAATCGGGTATTCAAACAGTATTTAGATAAATTCGTAGTTGTGTTCATTGATGATATCCTAATCTATTCTAAGACTCAAGAAGATCATGCTGAACATTTAAGGTTGGTATTGGAGGCGTTGAGAAAAGATAAATTATATGCAAAATTTTCGAAGTGCGAGTTCTGGTTGGAGAAGGTTCAGTTTCTAGGCCACGTAATCGACAAGGACGGAATCTCTGTGGATCCAGCAAAGGTGGAAGCGGTACAGAATTGGGAGCAACCAAGAACACCGACTGAGGTGAGAAGTTTCTTAGGATTGGCGGGCTACTACAGACGGTTCATTCAAGATTTTTCGAAGATAGCAGGAACATTGACGAATTTAACGAAGAACTCGGTGAAGTTTGTCTGGACTGAGAAGTGTGAAGAGAGTTTTCAAGAACTCAAGAAGAGATTGAGTGAGGCACCGGTGTTGTCGTTACCAGACGATACAGGTGACTTCGTGATTTTTAGTGATGCGTCACACAAGGGGCTTGGCTGTGTGCTTATGCAACATGGTAAAGTCATTTCGTACGCATCGCGCCAGTTAAAAGATTATGAGAAGGGATATCCTACCCATGACCTGGAATTGGCAGCGGTAGTATTTGCCCTCAAGATTTGGAGGCATTATTTATATGGTGTGAAGTGTGAAATATACACGGACCATAAAAGTCTGAAGTATATTTTCACGCAAAAGGAGTTAAATATGAGGCAGAGAAGATGGTTGGAACTAATAAAGGATTACGATTGCGATATTTTATATCATCCGGGAAAAGCAAACGTGGTAGCAGACGCGTTAAGCAGAAAGGGCAGTGGTAGATTGGCAATGCTAACAGCTCAGGAGGAGTTAATCAAGGAGATGGCCAGTTTGGAGCTAGAGATAAAGAGGCCGAGAGAGCCAGATGGGAAATTGTTCGCAGTAGAGGTTCGTCCAACTCTATTGGACAAGATCAAGGAAGCACAAGGCGGTAATGAAGAATGTGAGAAAATGAAGAAAAGAATTTTCGACGGAGAGGAGCTTAAATTCAGCATGGGTGGTGATGGTCTGTTAAAATTTGAGGAGAGAATTTGGGTGCCAGCGGTATCTGAGTTAAAGGAAGAAATCCTGCAGGAAGCTCATAGTTCAAATTACTCAATCCACCCGGGAAGCACAAAAATGTATCAGGATCTTCGTCACTATTATTGGTGGCCCAATATGAAAAGAGAGGTCGCGGAGTGCGTTAGCAAGTATTTAACTTGTCAGCGAGTCAAGGCAGAACATCAAAGACCGAGCGGGTTACTTCAACCTTTAGAGATTCCGGAATGGAAGTGGGAGCATATCACGATGGATTTTGTGGTAGGACTTCCAACTACGCAGAAGGGTTACGATGCAGTGTGGGTGATCGTCGACCGATTGACCAAGTCAGCGCATTTCTTGCCAATCAAGATCAGATATACCTTGGATCAGTTGGCAAGGCTTTATATCAAAGAGATCGTTTCCAGGCATGGTGTACCAGTATCAATTGTGTCAGATCGCGATCCGCGGTTCACAGCAAATTTCTGGAGAAGTTTTCAGGAACTCATGGGAACGCAGCTGAGATTGAGCACCGCGTATCATCCTCAAACAGATGGGCAGAGCGAGAGAACTATTCAAACGCTAGAGGATATGCTGAGAGCATGTGTGATGGATTTCAAAGGGAGTTGGGATGACCACCTACCGTTGGTGGAATTTGCATACAACAACAGCTACCATGCGAGCATCGGGATGCCACCTTATGAAGCTTTATATGGAAGGAAATGTAGAACGCCATTGTGCTGGGATGAAGTAGGAGAACGTCAACTACTAGGGCCAGAATTGGTACAACAGACTGCGGATGTGATCAAAACTATTCGAGCAAGGCTAGTGACGGCTCAGGATCGACAGAAGAAATATGCTGATCAACACCGGCAACAACGAGACTTCGACGTCGGCACTTATGTGTTTTTGAAAGTATCACCTTGGAAAGGGAAAATGAGATTTGGGAAGAAGGGGAAACTTAGCCCCAGATTCATAGGACCCTTCGAAGTGTTGAGGCGAGTGGGTGAGGTAGCTTATGAAATAGCTTTACCTCCGGAGCTAGAACATATACACAACGTATTCCATATTTCAGTCTTAAGACCATATAAGCAGGACTACAAGCATGTCATAGAGTATGAACCCATTCAGTTCGAAAAAGACTTAACCTACGAAGAGATTCCAGTACAAATAATTGATAGAAAAGAACAAGTGTTAAGAAATAAGGTAATACCTTCTGTTAAGGTAGTATGGAGGAACCACAATGCCGAAGAGGCTACGTGGGAACTCGAAGAGAAGATGATGAAACATTACCCTAATCTGTTTGTATGATGTAATATGATTCCGGGGACGGAATCCTTATAAGGGAGGGTGAATGTAATATCCTAAATTTGCTATGTAATTTAACAAGTGTAATAAATGAACTTATGTGACAATTGTTTTTAAATGAATTATTTATTGTCATTATATGTTATGTGATAAGATGTATTGTAATGGTTGTTACAGTTAGGCCAATTATTTAGATTGGTTAAGGATGGAATTAATTCTAATTAATTTCGTGGGATGACCTTAAATCATGACCTTGAGTTTGGAGCGGAATTTGGTGGCGCGGACGGCGTATTTGGGTCCGGAACGTCGAAATTAGTCAGGATGGACTGTAACCACGAAAATGTGTTACGGTTGACTTTTTGGTCAAAGTCAACCGGTTGGTTTTTTTTTGGGGAAAAAGTCAACTACTAATTTTGAAGTTGAGTTTGACGAAACAGATAGTTCCATGACGTCCGGGACGTCGACTTTAGTAGGAATCGATATAAGTATCGAACACGTTTTGCTACGAGGGGCAAAATGGTCAAACTGATTATTAATTGATTAAATGATTAAAATAATGTTTTTATTTACATAAATTTCAGTTGCTGGGAGTCCTTGTGACAATCTATATGGGACAAGGGAGGGAGTATACATATTATAAGGATTATTGAGGGAGAGGGGGTTACTCTTGTGTTATTAAATAAAAACCTTTCATTTTCTTAACTCCTACCCATAATTAGCCTAATGAATTGTGAGTGTAATGATATCTGATCATGGGGGAGTTGTAATGGGTTGGAGATTTCACTTTCATTACACTATATATGAGATATATGCATTCCATCTAAGCCTCTTCTTCCTTTCACAACAACTTTCTAACTAGAGAGCAAAAAAATAAAAAAAAAGAGAAGAAAATATTGAGGGTTTTAGAGTGGTTCAAGGTGGGCTACGAATTCTGGAGAATCTTGCAAGCAAGGAAGGTGGTTAGCAAGCCCCAATCTAGAAGAATTCGCAACCAAGGTAAGCTATGAGATCCACTTGTATGTTCTTGAGGAAAAATAGTGAAAAATGCATGTATAGCTATGATAAATGTTTTGTTTTGGCTTAGTGATGCCATGATTTCGTGTATTACTGCTATGTGGATGATAAGAATGAAAATTCTGGTATATAACATGTTACTATTACATAAAGAATCATAGAATTCATGTGTGCATGCTAACTATTTGATAAAATGCCTCTTAGTTGCTAATTTGATCAAAACATGAAAAGTTAGAGGGTTTGATTGTTGTAACATGTGTATATATGTTAGTAAATGTGGTTTGGATAGTAGGAATCAAATCCATGCATGCTAGAATCAAAATCATGATTTTCTCAAAAGTTGGGTTAAACTAGTTTGCATGATTTTTCAAGATTTTTGGTCACTCGAAATCATGTCTTAGATAATCCATTTGTTGCATGTAATAATTTTGTAAAATAGTATGTAACATGAAGTATAACATGTCCAAATTTCATTCGGATCGAAGCTATATTGAGTGAGATATGAAAATCGTAAACAAACGTGTTAGAAACCGAAAAAAAAGGGAACTGTGAACTACTGACCCTAAAGTCAAAATTCGGTGCCAGTTAAAATTTCCAGAAAATTGTGGGCTTTTGGGTGATTATAGTACACTGTATAAGCTTTCCATAGACTCCGGAACGGACTAATTCCGACTTCGGAACAAGGAGTTATGACTGTTCAAAGTAGTTGCATCAAATCTGTCAAACAAATTCGGGCAGTCCCCTTGCATGGAGTTTCTGGAATTTTGTGCTTGGAATTTGGAGATGGTCCATGAACGAAAGTTGTAGCCCCAGAAGTTATCTTCGCGTGGGCACAAGAATCGCTCAAAAATGTTTTAAAATGAATTAGTTATGACTGTTTTAGCGAGATATGGTAAAGCTGAGAAAAATAAATAAATTAAAAAACTGTTATGTTTGCGCATTTTTTTTAAGTTCTGTTTTGGGCTGCCTATGATGTCTAAGATGGGTGGTATATATTTTCTAAATATATTTTCTTATGATGTTTGTAGTATATCCAATAGGAGACCCTTATACTTCAAACTGGATTGTGTATGAATGGTGATTAACGAGGCACATGTGATTAGATTATGTGAAGGTTAATTGCTAGCATTAATTGTATCAGGCTTATCAGGCAAGTTTCCTAACCCTCATTTCTATTTGATATTTATTAAATCCTTACTAATATTATCGCAGTAAGGGTAAGTATTGGACTTGTGATAGTTATTTATTCGTGCAAGTTTCTTCGTTGAAAAGTCATACAAACTTCAATTATCTTGCAAACTTATCGATGATTATTCAGTTATTATTTTTAACTGCCATATGTTTAAAATTTCATTTCATTATCGAACTGTTCTAAAGTATGTTCCTGGCCTTTGTTTCCGGCTAGTTATTATTCATGAAAAAAGTGATTTAAAACAAATCTTTCGAAGCTATTAAATGTTTACCAATCCAAATTGCTCTGGTGCGGTCTCACATGATTACTAAGATGAACAACCCGAATAAACGGGCAAACAGATGTCGGGCAAATAGTCCCATTTTGCTTATGCAGCTTAAAACTTAATACTTGTGCACAATGTAGGGTACAATAGGCTGATCACCTGGCGTACTTGCAGAGACCGTTTACAGTCTATTTGATTGTTAAACCGTCTGATGGTTTTTGATGAAAGAAAATATGTTCAGGGTATTTTACACCCCTTAGTATGATATTGAAAATTCTTAAATTTCTAATCTTGATGTTCCTATTTAACGCTTGATAATCATTTCAACTATTGAGGTTTAACTATTCAACTGTTTTCACTCCTGATGTATGTTTTCAAATTTCATATATACTTGCTGGGCAATTCGTGCTCATTCTTGTTTCAACCTTTCAGTTAAGGGTGAGAAGGCTGAGGGTTCGGGCAAGGACAAGGGAAAGACTAAGATGAAGTGATGCTAATGTTTATGTAATAAGTTAATTATTTCCACATATGTGTAATGTAGCGATAAACGCTAAGACTAAGTTCCAGTATGTTTTAAGGTTGTAAAGACTTGGGATTTTATTTTGAATAATTATGTAATAGTTAATATTATTATTCCTTATTGTTAAAGTTTACTTAGATAGATGATGATGTATGTTGTATCGCGAGCACCAAGTCCTGTAATCGATGTTACACGGATTTGGGGGCGTCACAGATCCTTATACACATTTGAAGATGTTCATTGGAGAACTTGGATCTTATGCAGAAGACGAGAAGCTCTGAATGCAGCTGTTCCAAAAGAGTCTGACTGGAGAAGCCCGTTCATGGTATACCAGATTAGACAACTCAAAGATCCATAGCTGGGAAGAGCTAGCTCATGCCTTCCTCACACAATAAAGCTTCCAGTCTCAGATGGCTCCTGACCGATATCAGATTACCAAGGTCAAGAAATAATCCAATGAGTCTTTTAGAGAATATGCTCAAAGGTGGAGGCATCTTGCTGCTCAAGTAACTCCTTCTATGACAGAGTCAGAGATGGTCATGACCTTCATCAACATACAAGAAGCTCCTTTCTATGAAAGAGTCTTAGCTGACAATGGTAAACCATTTGCTGAAATGATCAAACATAGAGAAATGGCTGAGATGGGATTGAAGTCAGGAAAGATTCAAGACCTAGCCGCTCTCAAAGGTGTTGCTGAGCACATCCAATCTGAAAATTATTGAAATAACCCCGGAGGGTCCATAAAAAGAAAGAGGAGGATGTTTCCTTGATACTACAAGGTCAGAAAGGCAATCAGAATATGCCTAATGGAGAAATTACACTCCTTTTCAAGCACAGTCTTCAAACCCTCCATTGCCTAAGGGTGGAGAAGCCAAACTGTGACACCCCCAAATCCCGGTACTTCATTACCTCAAGATTTGGTGTTCACGTAATCAAAACATTCATTTCTAACTACCCAATCATAATAGAATTGAATAATAAAAGAAAACCTACCCATACAGGATTAAACTTAAATAAAAAATCTCCCAGGTTATCCAACCTTTAACAACAATCATTCAAATGCGGAAAATTAAATAACTTCATTACAATCTTTAAATCAAATTCTGAAAGTAAACTATCAAAACTATTACAAGTCTTCAGTATTTATTCATCTTCCCTTTTCCCTTACTGGTGCTAGGTACGTCACCCGTTTCAACTCTAGCTGTAAGAAATTTTACAGGCAAGAGTGAGCAAACAAGGCCCACTTGAAATAACAATAAGTAAATCTTTAAACTTTCACATCAATTGCAAATATTAGGCTCAATAGAACTGAACAATATATTCTATTAACTTTCTAAAAATTATAACATTCACTGAGGGTCTAATGACCACGAATCATGTCCACAGTTATAAGTAATCTTTCAACTTTAACTTTAACAGTCATAAGACTATAAGGACTCCACGTACTTAGGGGGATCAACCCTTCGTACAATATATTGTGCACAACCATTTCAACGCTAAGCGTAAACCTCTATTAAAAGAGTTGTTCATCTCAGTATTCAGAATACAAGTCCGCACCAAAGTAAGTTTGGTTTGGATAAGCTTTCAAGGAAATTTGGAGTTTAACGAACATCAACTACGGAGTAGTTGAATAAAACCAATAACACTATACTATAGAATAATCGTGATTGAACCAATCATAGCAAGTCATGCATTAGGAATAATCTAACATCATACAATTTGAATAACTATAGCATACCTTGCTTGAACAACACTAAGCCAAGGTTAATTAGAATTGAATAATAAACATGCATAGCAATTTAGTTATACATAAAAATTCATAATCGAAATACAAGAATAACTTGTTTGTCCTCAAACCAAAGTCTAGATGACTTACATTATTATAAGATAATCGAAATGAAAATAATAATTAGCTCAATTATAAGATAGAGTTAGAAAAACTTGCACAATGAAGTTTTGAATTAGAGAACTTGCCTTTAGCACAAGCTAAACCCTTACCACTTGAATTAATACCCTATACATATATGCCATACCGACATAGTTAGTCATTACCAACATTGTATATTTATATAAACAAATGTATTCATCATATGTGTTAAATTACCCATTCACATAATCCACTATGTTACAAGTAGGTAACACTTAATAACATGATCATTCATAGTTTAATACTACTAAAATTATCATTTAACATTATTATTATCAACACATAACATTTATTTTCAAGTTTTGTACACTAAAACAAAACTGTCAGAATATTCTGCTAACTCGCGCTGCGACGCCACAGTTTACACTGTGGTTCGCGCTGCGGCGCTGAGTTGGCACTGCGGCTTAGGTCACAGGCCATTGGTTGGCGCTGCGGCGTGGGGCCGGCGCTGTGGCGCGAGATTTGTACTGCTGGGCCGCGCTGCGGCGCCAGAGACCAGAATCCGGCGACCAAACTCGGCAACAGCATGAACAAAAGCCAAATTGGCCAAAAAGCTCGAATCTAATAGACTGATTATCATGTAATACACATATAAACTTCATATAAACATATTTTGAAGATTTCTAACATGTTTCTACTCATAAAATAACATAGATGTGACGCCCCCAAAATTAGGTATACATCACCCATCTTGGGTCGTCAGATACATAGTACAGAATACAAATACAACTGATTAATACATCTGTCGTGTACAATACGACAAAACATAAACTGTGAGTTTGAATACAAATATTATCTTCTAGAGAGTATTCATACTCAAAAGGATTCCTCATTACATTTATTAACACACCATTACATAGAATAGTGAGGACTACTAACTAATACTATCATTCGGACCATCACTCCATACCCCGACTTGTCCCAGCTACGTTCTCATTTCCTGAAGAGAACAGTGAAAGAAAGGGTGAGCTCAACTAGCCCAGTAAGAAATATTATGACTAAGATAATGCAGAATAAATTATCATTAGCCTTCAACAATGTTAAACTGATAAAATATAATAGACATCAAGTTTAACTGTAGCGGAACAAGCAATCCATTAAAAGAGTCAAGTAGAAAATAAACTCTACTATCTTTTATGATTTAAAAAGTTTTTCAACACTGTAATCGCTGAGACTCAGCTTAATAAAATAATTCACATCATCGAATCACCCCTGCACTACGGCCAAGGATATTCGTGTATTCATTAATGGTCATGATCATGCCAACAACTGTCCATCAATGCACTACGGGCCAATGAGGACTTTTACCACATCATTTGTAACATTACGGTCATGATTATACCGAATAATCCCTGGTCATAATCATACCAAGTCCATCTATGCAATACAGGCCACAGATGACTTTCAACATTTTATAAACATGAGGATGATGACAATGATATAAGAATTCAATAAAACAAGTTCAAGAATTAATTTTTCCAAGAATTAACAACGTCCAAATTGTCAACATGATACTGCTTTGTGGAGTAAAATTCAAGAATACTTAGAAGAATATTTTCATGAAAAGATACTGGATGAACCGCAATTATCAAGGATATTCTACTAATTTCATGGAGTATAGAAGTCAAAACTTAACCAACTGAGTACAATAAAGAATGGAATAACAAAAGAAATCACCATGCATACGATAGACCACACAGACAGGTTATTCCAACAGAATAATAAATAATGGAACCAGGTCCGGCGTAAACGCACAGACAGGATATTCCGACAGAATAATAAATAATGGAACCAGGTCCGGCGTAAAACACACAGACAGGATGTTCCAACAGAATAATAAACGGAACCAGGTCCGGTGTAAAACACACAGACAGGATGTTCCAACAGAATAATAGAAGAATGTCACCAAGTATAGGGTAGACCGCGTATACAGGTTATTCCAACAGAATAATAAGAAATGGAATAACAACAGTTCTCTTCATGAATAAGAAAGAATAACACCCCTTACCGTAAAAAAACTGGATATAAGAGTAGGGAAGTAGCAGAATACTTTTCTATAGTTTCTCTATAATTTCTCTCTTTGGAGTTTCAGTGAATTTGTAAGAAATAATGAAGGAATGAGCTTCTATTTATAGGAGAATAGAAAGGCACTATTCATGGATGAAATAATTTTACAAAATTATTTTTCAATCAACTAACAATTAAGTCAATCATCTAACCAATAAAATCACAACAAAAATTAAAATATAATACATATATATAAACACATGTTTTCATATTATATAAATCAATATTATATATACACCACTTAATTTTTCTCCCCCATAACCAACATCAATCCCCCACCCACCAATAATCAAATTCACTACACTCTTACACATCACTATCACACTACCACTTTTCCACCATTTTCCACTCACATACATCACTTTCACTCTTCCTTTTTCTCCCACCACTCTCCACTAACAAATATAATATTATATATATACACACACATCACAATCTTATATATATAAACTCCTTCCCCATACGTAACTCTCTCCCACCCCCATTTCTAAAATCAGTTTTTCAACACATATGGGCCCCACATATGGCCCCCACATGTGGGCCCCACCTTTAAATAAATTCTACCGATTATTTTGAAAAATAGGTAAATGGGAGTCTATAAAATAAGCAAAATTAAGTAACTTCTCACATAAGCATCAATAATCAATACCGTGTGCTACTATGCAACCACGCGTATTACTGTACTTTTACTACCAAGTAGTTCAACAGTATTAACGGTAAAACTTTCGCAGTTATTTTCATAAAAATATTTTTGTCGTTTTTCTCAATCCGACAATAATTCCGTTGTGGGGTCCACCAATGATTGTGTCATCGTACGAATATTCCCCGACACAAAGAATATTCCTTGACCAATCGAATATAATATGACAACTTGCATACTTTGCAAAATTTATAAATACTACCCACAACTATAACATTATCTTAAATCCACACCATAATATTAAAAAAAATATTTCGAGAAAATTAAATATTTATTCATAAAATCTGGGGTCTCACAACCTCCCCTCCTTATGGAATTTCGCCCTCGAAATTTACGTGCGTGCCTGGTATGCCGAACAGGTGAGGATACCTTGACTTCGAACTCTTCAGGTATAACCTTTGAGTGTTGAATATGATCCTTCTTATCCAATATATTAACACGTATCTCCTCAACGTTAAATCTTCTGTTATCTCGTCCGGTTCTAAATTAATAATATGGTTCGGGTCGTCCACATTTTTACGTAAAAAAAACGTTCTGAACACGCAACATACTTGGCGGTAAAACGAGTTTATAAGCCACAGTTCCTACTTCATCGAGGATTTCAAATGGGCCAATTAAATCGAGAGTTGAGATTTCCTCTCTTCTTCGATTCTTGCTTTTAGAATAACGCCCTCTTGAACCTTCTTCTTCACATTTATCAGCTCTGAGTATGTAGCTTGAGCGGCTTTAACTTTATCGATTAAAATCGATTCTAATCATATATTCGTTATCTTCACGTGGGTTAGTTTATTCGCACTGTAACCGCATACGATCTTCTACTCAACGCATCAGCTACCACGTTCGCTTTTCCACGATGGTATGGTATGATCATAATCTTTAACAGCTCGAGCCAACGTCTTTGGCGCATGTTACGTTCGCTTTAGTTGAATAAATATTTGAGGGTTTAAGAAATGGGTTTTGTACTGGGGTCAATACAAAATTCGATTTCACGTTCTAGGGGTAAGCTAAGAAGTCTTCAAGAATACGTCAAGAAATTTATTAACAATAGAAATATCATTCAAAACTATGACTCTCGTCCAAGACTTGGATAACACGTCACATTGATATCTATTAACTTGTCACCGTTATTCACAACGTCCCCTACCGAAAGTCTGGCTTCGGTGCATTCCTCACAAGAAAGTCAACAACTAAAGGATCGAGCTCTTTATTTATGGCTTGATATGACAATGATTGACTTTAGTGGTTTGGTTACTTTGAATCCGCATAACAGGGTGGTTAGGAATATGAAAGTTAACCACCTTACGAAAAGAATGATGAGTAGTTAACCAATCGTTACTAAAATCACATCAAAGGCAAGTATTTTCAAAGAGATACGATCGACAGGTAACGTGAAAGTGTTGATTTGAACAAGATTTATAAATAGTGGATGTAACGAAGGTTTCTACTATCGAAGTTTCAACCAATAAGTCAAAGTCTAATCTCTCTGGAGTCAAATTTAAACGTTGAGCGCAAGAAAGAGAGATAAAAGAATGGGTAGAACCGGTATCTAATAAGGTATAGACTTCGCAAGAATTTATAATTAACTAACCCGTGATAACTTCATTTGATTCCTCATTAGGGTAATTCAAAACTCGATGCTGGATTTCCCCAATTACTGTCGAAAAAAAAATTACATATCATCTATTTTAGCTTTCTTGGATCGGACTTCTCTTTTCACAATATCAACACGTCGTGCGGCTTTTACCCATGCATCTTTCATTCTCACTCGTTCAGTTATTTCTTCTTTCAGCTGCTCCTTGACATTTGAATTCTCAGATTCCAGCTTTAATATCATATACTCTGCCAAAGAGTGCTTCTGTTCAACCATCGCACATCGGGTAATACAATTTTGAATTGTTGCATCCCTTTGTTCTACGATCGCCTGTCGTTCTTCAGCCTGCTCTTCTAACTCATGAATACGATTTTGTAATTCTACATTTTGATCAATAAGTTCTTCTAATAAATCAACCTCAGCTTCCTCTTCTTCCTCACTCTCAGTTGATACCTTTGCGACTAGCTTGAGTGCAACTTTTATTTCCTCAATCACCACATGGATATCTCTAATCACATTAACCTGGTTGGTGATTAGAGGTGTCTCCACGTTCTCATGTGCTTCATTGTTTATCTCAACATTTTCGGATGTCATTTACAAATACTGTCACAAAACAAAGGTTAATCGACATGTAACATATTATTCCTATATTCTGACCGACCAATTAAATACCAAATAAACTTAGGTAGGTCATACTAGCGAAGGAATTCTCCGTCTCTCCCCTCCTAGTTCTATTCTCACATCTTAGCCAGGGATCATATCCCTAAGCTCTGATACCAACTGTGACGCCCCCAAAATTAGGTATACGTCACCCATCTTGGGTCGCCACTTACATGGTACATAAATCTAAATACAACTTACTAATACAACTGTCGTGTACAAAACGACAAAATATAAACTGTGAGTTTGAATACAATATTGTCTTCTAGAGAGTATTCATACTCAAAAGGAGTCCTCATTATAATTATTATCACACTATTACATAGAATAGTGAGGACTACTAATGCTATCATCTGGTCCATCACTCCATTTTTCGACTCGTCCCAGCTATATTCTCATTTCCTGAAGAGAACCATGAAAGAAAGGGTGAGCTCAACTAGCCCAGTAAGAAATATTATGACTAAGATAATGCAAAATAAATTATCATTAGTCTTCAACGATGTTAAACTGATAAAATACAATAGACATCAAGTTTAACTGCAGCGGAACAAGCAATTCATTAAAAGAGTCAAGTAGAGAATAAAATCTACTATCTTTTATGATTTAAAAGGTTTTTCATGACTTATATCGCTGGGACTCAGCTTAATAAATAATTTACATCATTAAATCATCCCTGCACTACAGGCCAAGGATATTCTTTAGTATCACGATCACGAATTATCCATGCACTACATGCCAAATGTAATCGTGTATTCATTAGTATCACGACCACAAATTATCCATGCACTACGGGCCAAAGATAATCGTGTATTCATTAGTATTACGACCACAAATTATCCATGCACTACGGGCCAAAGATAATCGTGTATTCATCAACGGTCCTGATCATGCCATAAAACAATTCATCTTTGCACTACGGCCAAAGAGAATCCATAGCCATAATCATACCAAAAACTGTCCATCAATGCACTACGGGCCAATGAGGACTTTTTCCACATCATTTGTAACATTACGGTCATGATTACACCAAATAATTCCTGATCATAATCATACCAAGTCCATCTATGCACTACAGGCCACAGATGACTTTCAACATTTTATAAACATGAGGATGATGACAATGATATAAGAATTCAATAAAACAAGTTCAAGAATTAATTTTTCCAAGAATTAACAACGTCCAAATTGTCAACATGATACTGCTTTGTGGAGTAAAATTCAAGAATACTTAGAAGAATATTTTCATGAAAAGATACTGGATGAACCGCAATTATCAAGGATATTCCACTAATTTCATGGAGTATAGAAGTCAAAACTTAACCAACTGAGTACAATAAAGAATGGAATAACAAAAGAAATCACCATGCATACGATAGACCGCACAGACAGGTTATTCCAACAGAATAATAAATAATGGAACCAGGTCCGGCGTAAACGCACAGACAGGATATTCCGACAGAATAATAAATAATGGAACCAGGTCCGGCGTAAACACACAAACAGGATGTTCCAACAGAATAATAATAAAAACGGAACCAGGTCCGGTGTAAAACACACAGACAGGATGTTCCAACAGAATAATAAACGGAACCAGGTCCGGTGTAAAACACACAGACAGGATGTTCCAACAGAATAATAAACGGAACCAGGTCCGGTGTAAAACACACAGACAGGATGTTCCAACAGAATAATAGAAGAATGTCACCAAGTATAGGGTAGACCGCGTATACAGGTTATTCCAACAGAATAATAAGAAATGGAATAACAACAGTTCTCTTCATGAATAAGAAAGAATAACACCCCTTACCGTAAAATAAACTGAATATAAGAGTAGGGAAGTAGCAGAATACTTTTCTATAGTTTCTCTATAATTTCTCTCTTTAGAGTTTCAGTGAATTTGTAAGAAATAATGAAGGAATGAGCTTCTATTTATAGGAGAATAGAAAGGCACTATTCATGGATGAAATAATTTTACAAAATTATTTTTCAATCAACTAACAATTAAGTCAATCATCTAACCAATAAAATCACAACAAAAATTAAAATATAATACATATATATAAACACATGTTTTCATATTATATAAATCAATATTATATATACACCACTTAATTTTTCTCCCCATAACCAACATCAATCCCCCACCCACCAATAATCAAATTCACTACACTCTTACACATCACTATCACACTACCACTTTTCCACCATTTTCCACTCACATACATCACTTTCACTCTTCCTTTTTCTCCCACCACTCTCCACTAACAAATATAATATTATATATATACACACACATCACAATCTTATATATATAAACTCCTTCCCCATACGTAACTCTCTCCCACCCCCATTTCTAAAATCAGTTTTTCAACACATATGGGCCCCACATATGGCCCCCACATGTGGGCCCCACCTTTAAATAAATTCTATCGATTATTTTGAAAAATAGGTAAATGGGCGTCTATAAAATAAGCAAAACTGAGTAACTTCTCACATAAGTATCAATAATCAATACTGTGTGCTACTATGCAACCACACGTATTACTGTACTTTTACTACCGAGTAGTTCAACAGTATTAACGATAAAACTTTCGCAGTTATTTTCATAAAAATATTTTTGTTGTTTTTCTCAATCCGACAATAATTCCGTTTTTATTATTATTCTGTTGGAACATCCTGTCTGTGTGTTTACGCCGGACCTGGTTCCATTATTTATTATTCTGTCGGAATATCCTGTCTGTGCGTTTACGCCGGACCTGGTTCCATTATTTATTATTCTGTTGGAATAACCTGTCTGTGCGGTCTATCGTATGCATGGTGATTTCTTTTGTTATTCCATTCTTTATTGTACTCAGTTGGTTAAGTTTTGACTTCTATACTCCATGAAATTAGTGGAATATCCTTGATAATTGCGGTTCATCCAGTATCTTTTCATGAAAATATTCTTCTAAGTATTCTTGAATTTTACTCCACAAAGCAGTATCATGTTGACAATTTGGACGTTGTTAATTCTTGGAAAAATTAATTCTTGAACTTGTTTTATTGAATTCTTATATCATTGTCATCATCCTCATGTTTATAAAATGTTGAAAGTCATCTGTGGCCTGTAGTGCATAGATGGACTTGGTATGATTATGATCAGGAATTATTTGGTGTAATCATGACCGTAATGTTACAAATGATGTGGAAAAAGTCCTCATTGGCCCGTAGTGCATTGATGGACAGTTTTTGGTATGATTATGGCTATGGATTCTCTTTGGCCGTAGTGCAAAGATGAATTGTTTTATGGCATGATCAGGACCGTTGATGAATACACGATTATCTTTGGCCCGTAGTGCATGGATAATTTGTGGTCGTAATACTAATGAATACACGATTATCTTTGGCCCGTAGTGCATGGATAATTTGTGGTCGTGATACTAATGAATACACGATTATATTTGGCATGTAGTGCATGGATAATTCGTGATCGTGATACTAAAGAATATCCTTGGCCTGTAGTGCAGGGATGATTTAATGATGTAAATTATTTATTAAGCTGAGTCCCAGCGATATAAGTCATGAAAAACCTTTTAAATCATAAAAGATAGTAGATTTTATTCTCTACTTGACTCTTTTAATGAATTGCTTGTTCCGCTGCAGTTAAACTTGATGTCTATTGTATTTTATCAGTTTAACATCGTTGAAGACTAATGATAATTTATTTTGCATTATCTTAGTCATAATATTTCTTACTGGGCTAGTTGAGCTCACCCTTTCTTTCATGGTTCTCTTCAGGAAATGAGAATATAGCTGGGACGAGTCGAAAAATGGAGTGATGGACCAGATGATAGCATTAGTAGTCCTCACTATTCTATGTAATAGTGTGATAATAATTATAATGAGGACTCCTTTTGAGTATGAATACTCTCTAGAAGACAATATTGTATTCAAACTCACAGTTTATATTTTGTCGTTTTGTACACGACAGTTGTATTAGTAAGTTGTATTTAGATTTATGTACCATGTAAGTGGCGACCCAAGATGGGTGACGTATACCTAATTTTGGGGGCGTCACAGTTGGTATCAGAGCTTAGGGATATGATCCCTAGCTAGGATGTGAGAATAGAACTAGGAGGGGAGAGACGGGAAATTCCTTCGCTAGTATGACCTACCTAAGTTTACTTGGTATTTAATTGGTCGGTCAGAGTATAAGGATAATATGTGATATGTTAATTAACCCTTGTTTTGTTGCAGTATTTGAAACTGACATCTAAAAATGTTGAGAATAGCAATGGAGCACATGAGACCGCGGAGACACCTCTAATCAGCAACCAAGATAATGTGATTAGAGATATCCATGTGGTGATTGAGGAATTAAAAGTTGCACTCAAGCTAGTTGCAAAGGTAGCAACTGAGAGTGAGGAAGAAGAGGAACCTGAGGTTGATTTATTAGAATAACTTATTAATCAAAATATAGAATTGTAAAATCATATTCATGAGTTAGAAGAGCAGGGTGAAGAACAACAGGCGGTCGTAGAACAAAGGGATGCAACAATTCAAAATTATATTAACCGATGTGCGATGGTTGAACAGAAGCACTCTTTGGCAGAGTATATGATATTAAAGCTAGAATCTGAGAATTTAAATGTCAAGGAGCAACTGAAAGAAGAAATAACTGAACAAGTTAGAATGAAAGATGCATGGGTAAAAGCCGCACGACGCGTTGATATTGTGGAAAGAGAAGTCCGATCCAAGAAAGCTAAAATAGATGATATGTAATTTTTTCAACAGCAATTGGGAAAATCCAGCATCGAGTTTTGAACTATCCTAACGAGGAATCGAACGAAGTTATCATGGGTTAGTTAATTATAAATTCTTGCGAAGTCTATACCTTATTAGATATCGGTTCTACCCATTCTTTTATCTCTCTTTCTTGCGCTCAACGTTTAAATTTGACTTCAGAGAGATTAGACTTTGACTTATCGATTGAAACTTCGTTAGTAGAAACCTTCATTTCATGTGCTATCCAAGTCTTGGATGAGAGTCACAGTTTTAAATGATATTTTTATTGTTAATAAATCTCCTGACGTATTCTCGAAGGACTTCTTAGCCTACCCCTAGAGCGTGAAATCGAATTTTGTATTGACCCCAGTACAAAATCCATTTCTTAAACCCTCAAATATTTCTTCAACTAAAGCGAACGTAACATGCGCCAAAGACGTTGGCTCGAGCTGTTGAAGATTACGATCGTACCATGCAATATCATCGTGGAAGTGCGAGCGTGGTAGCTGATGCGTTGAGTAGAAGATCGTATGCGGTTACAAGTGCGAATAAACTAACCCACGTGAAGATAACGAATATATGATTAGAATCGATTTTAATCGATAAAGTTAAAGCCGCTCAAGCTACATACTCAGAGCTGATAAATGTGAAGAAGAAGGTTCAAGAGGGCGTTATTCTAAAAGCAAGAATCGACGAAGAGAGGAAATCTCAACTCTCGATTTAATTGGCCCATTTAAAATCCTCGATGAAGTAGGAACTGTGGCTTATAGACTCGTTTTACCGCCAAGTATGTTGCGTGTTCAGAATATTTTTTTTTTCGTATCGATGTTACGTAAAAATGTGAACGACCTGAATCACATTATTAATTTAGAACCGGACGAGATAACAGAAGATTTAACGTATGAGGAGATACGTGTTAACATCTTGGATAAGAAGGATCATATTCAACGCTCAAAGGTTATACCTGAAGAGTTCGAAGTCAAGATATCCTCACCTGTTCGACATACCAGGCACGCACGTAAATTTCGAGGGCGAAATTCCATAAGGAGGGGAGATTGTGAGACCCCAGATTTTATGAATAAATATTTAATTTTCTCGAAATATTTTTTTTATTATTATGGTGTGGATTTGAGATAATGTTATAGTTGTGGGTAGTATTTATAAATTTTGCAAAGTATGCAAGTTGTCATATTATATTCGATTGGTCAGGGAATATTCTTTGTGTCGGGGAATATTCGTACGATGACACAATCATTGGTGGACCCCACAACGGAATTATTGTCGGATTGAGAAAAACGACAAAAATATTTTTATGAAAATAACTGCGAAAGTTTTATCGTTAATACTGTTGAACTACTCGGTAGTAAAAGTACAGTAATACGTGTGGTTGCATAGTAGCACACAGTATTGATTATTGATACTTATGTGAGAAGTTACTCAGTTTTGCTTATTTTATAGACGCCCATTTACCTATTTTTCAAAATAATCGATAGAATTTATTTAAAGGTGGGGCCCACATGTGGGGGCCATATGTGGGGCCCATATGTGTTGAAAAACTGATTTTGGAAATGGGGGTGGGAGAGAGTTACGTATGGGGAAGGAGTTTATATATATAAGATTGTGATGTGTGTGTATATATATAATATTATATTTGTTAGTGGAGAGTGGTGGGAGAAAAAGGAAGAGTGAAAGTGATGTATGTGAGTGGAAAATGGTGGAAATGTGGTAGTGTGATAGTGATGTGTAAGAGTGTAGTGAATTTGATTATTGGTGGGTGGGGGATTGATGTTGGTTATGGGGGAGAAAAATTAAGTGGTGTATATATAATATTGATTTATATAATATGAAAACATGTGTTTATATATATGTATTATATTTTAATTTTTGTTGTGATTTTATTGGTTAGATGATTGACTTAATTGTTAGTTGATTGAAAAATAATTTTGTAAAATTATTTCATCCATGAATAGTGCCTTTCTATTCTCCTATAAATAGAAGCTCATTCCTTCATTATTTCTTACAAATTCACTGAAACTCCAGAGAGAGAAAATTATAGAGAGGGGCTATAGAGAGAAAATCTATAGAAGAAGAGAAGTCTGCTTCCTCACTACTCCTATATCCAGTTTCTTTCAAAGGTAGGGAATATTATTTCTTTTATATTCATGAAGAGAACTTCTGTTATTCCATTCTTTATTATTCTGTTGGAATAACCAGTATATGCGGTCTACCCTATACTTGGTGACATTCTTCTATTATTCTGTTGGAACATCCTGTCTGTGTGTTTTACACCGGACCTGGTTCCGTTTATTATTCTGTTGGAACATCCTGTCTGTGTGTTTTACACCGGACCTGGTTCCGTTTTTATTATTATTCTGTTGGAACATCCTGTCTGTGTGTTTACGCCGGACCTGGTTCCATTATTTATTATTCTGTCGGAATATCCTGTCTGTGCGTTTACGCCGGACCTGGTTCCATTATTTATTATTCTGTTGGAATAACCTGTCTGTGCGGTCTATCGTATGCATGGTGATTTCTTTTGTTATTCCATTCTTTATTGTACTCAGTTGGTTAAGTTTTGACTTCTATACTCCATGAAATTAGTGGAATATCCTTGATAATTGCGGTTCATCCAGTATCTTTTCATGAAAATATTCTTCTAAGTATTCTTGAATTTTACTCCACAAAGCAGTATCATGTTGACAATTTGGACGTTGTTAATTCTTGGAAAAATTAATTCTTGAACTTGTTTTATTGAATTCTTATATCATTGTCATCATCCTCATGTTTATAAAATGTTGAAAGTCATCTGTGGCCTGTAGTGCATAGATGGACTTGGTATGATTATGATCAGGAATTATTTGGTGTAATCATGACCGTAATGTTACAAATGATGTGGAAAAAGTCCTCATTGGCCCGTAGTGCATTGATGGACAGTTTTTGGTATGATTATGGCTATGGATTCTCTTTGGCCGTAGTGCAAAGATGAATTGTTTTATGGCATGATCAGGACCGTTGATGAATACACGATTATCTTTGGCCCGTAGTGCATGGATAATTTGTGGTCGTAATACTAATGAATACACGATTATCTTTGGCCCGTAGTGCATGGATAATTTGTGGTCGTGATACTAATGAATACACGATTATATTTGGCATGTAGTGCATGGATAATTCGTGATCGTGATACTAAAGAATATCCTTGGCCTGTAGTGCAGGGATGATTTAATGATGTAAATTATTTATTAAGCTAAGTCCCAGCGATATAAGTCATGAAAAACCTTTTAAATCATAAAAGATAGTAGATTTTATTCTCTACTTGACTCTTTTAATGAATTGCTTGTTCCGCTGCAGTTAAACTTGATGTCTATTGTATTTTATCAGTTTAACATCGTTGAAGACTAATGATAATTTATTTTGCATTATCTTAGTCATAATATTTCTTACTGGGCTAGTTGAGCTCACCCTTTCTTTCATGGTTCTCTTCAGGAAATGAGAATATAGCTGGGACGAGTCGAAAAATGGAGTGATGGACCAGATGATAGCATTAGTAGTCCTCACTATTCTATGTAATAGTGTGATAATAATTATAATGAGGACTCCTTTTGAGTATGAATACTCTCTAGAAGACAATATTGTATTCAAACTCACAGTTTATATTTTGTCGTTTTGTACACGACAGTTGTATTAGTAAGTTGTATTTAGATTTATGTACCATGTAAGTGGCGACCCAAGATGGGTGACGTATACCTAATTTTGGGGGCGTCACAGTACCACCAGTGACTCTCGTGGTGCTTCAACCACAGCACCTCACAGTGGTACCTATCAGTTTGCCACCGCAGAACGGCGTCCCCTACGGAGAGTCTGGCTTCGGTGCATCCCCCATCAACAGGAAGTCACCAGCGAGAGGCTCGGGGCTCTTTACTTATAGCTCTGATACCACCTGTGACAATTGTCCAAGAGAAGTCTGCTTCCTCACTACTCCTATATCCAGTTTCTTTCAAAGGTAGGGAATATTATTTCTTTTATATTCATGAAGAGAACTTCTGTTATTCCATTTGTTATTATTCTGTTGGAATAACCAGTATACGCGGTCTACCCTATACTTGGTGACATTCTTCTATTATTCTGTTGGAACATCCTGTCTGTGTGTTTTACACCGGACCTGGTTCCGTTTATTATTCTGTTGGAACATCCTGTCTGTGTGTTTTACACCGGACCTGGTTCCGTTTTTATTATTATTCTGTTGGAACATCCTGTCTGTGTGTTTTACGCCGGACCTGGTTCCATTATTTATTATTCTGTCGGAATATCCTGTCTGTGCGTTTACGCCGGACCTGGTTCCATTATTTATTATTCTGTTGGAATAACCTGTCTGTGCGGTCTATCGTATGCATGGTGATTTCTTTTGTTATTCCATTCTTTATTGTACTCAGTTGGTTAAGTTTTGACTTCTATACTCCATGAAATTAGTAGAATATCCTTGATAATTGCGGTTCATCCAGTATCTTTTCATGAAAATATTCTTCTAAGTATTCTTGAATTTTACTCCACAAAGCAGTATCATGTTGACAATTTGGACGTTGTTAATTCTTGGAAAAATTAATTCTTGAACTTGTTTTATTGAATTCTTATATCATTGTCATCATCCTCATGTTTATAAAATGTTGAAAGTCATCTGTGGCCTGTAGTGCATAGATGGACTTGGTATGATTATGATCAGGAATTATTTGGTGTAATCATGACCGTAATGTTACAAATGATGTGGAAAAAGTCCTCATTGGCCCGTAGTGCATTGATGGACAGTTTTTGGTATGATTATGGCTATGGATTCTCTTTGGCCGTAGTGCAAAGATGAATTGTTTTATGGCATGATCAGGACCGTTGATGAATACACGATTATCTTTGGCCCGTAGTGCATGGATAATTTGTGGTCGTGATACTAATGAATACACGATTATCTTTGGCCCGTAGTGCATGGATAATTTGTGGTCGTGATACTAATGAATACACGATTATATTTGGCATGTAGTGCATGGATAATTCGTGATCGTGATACTAAAGAATATCCTTGGCCTGTAGTACAGGGATGATTTAATGATGTAAATTATTTATTAAGCTGAGTTTCAGCGATAAAAGTGATGAAAAACCTTTTAAATCATAAAAGATAGTAGATTTTATTCTCTACTTGACTCTTTTAATGGATTGCTTGTTCCGCTACAGTTAAACTTGATGTCTATTATATTTTATCAGTTTAACATTGTTGAAGGCTAATGATAATTTATTCGGCATTATCTTATTCATAATATTTCTTACTGGGCTAGTTGAGCTCACCCTTTCTTTCACTGTTCTCTTCAGGAAATGAGAACGTAGCTGGGGCAAGTCGGGGAACGGAGTGATAGTCCGAATGATAATATTAGTTAGTAGTCCTCACTATTCTATGTAATAGTGTGTTAATAAATGTAATGAGGACTCTTTTTGAGTATGAATACTCTCTAGAAGATAATATTTGTATTCAAACTCACAGTTTATGTTTTGTCGTATTGTACACGACAGTTGTATTAGTAAGTTGTATTTGTATTCTGTACTTTGCATCTGACGACCCAAGATGGGTGATGTATGCCTAATTTTGGGGGCGTCACAGTTGGTATATTGAACCTATTTTGAGTCGCCAAATACATGGTACAGAAAACAACTACAACTTTATTACAACAATTGTCGTGCAAAATACAACAACACATATGCTGTGAGTTTGGATACAAATATATACCAAATGTGACTCATGTTCCAACCGTGGACATCACCTCACAATAACACCTTACATAAAGGTATAGTCAAAAACTGTTTTAGAAATTAGAATCTTTGGGAAATGCTCAAGGAAACCTTCGTACATGGGAGGCCACGCGTCTAGGTTATGATAGATATCATATGGCCACAGAATTATCCTTGGTTGACCCAATAGACCCCAAAGAAAAACGAGAAGATTACTATCATATTCTTCCCAATGGTGAGTCTTCTCTTGACTTATCATTATCTCCACTGTCTCAAATTGAGAATTATACTTCAAACAAACACCAAGATTATATAGGTAGTGCCCATAGATATACTCAGCAAGTGGATGAGCACAACCCTGTCCTATGATGACACGAGGTTGTATGTCATTAGACATCTTGTATGATAGTGACAAAACACCCTTCCAACGTTAGGTTCGCCTCACCCTATTGGATTCACCAAATATAACTACTAAATGAACTTTTCTATACTGCTTCGGGAGAACATCCACAGCTAGAGACCACCGTTCTATTTCCCGTTACCCTCGCTCGACCCAGCTACACTCTTATTACCTGAAAGGAATTGTGAAGCAAAAGGGTGAGCACAACTAGCTCAGTAAAGAATATCATGACTAAAGATAATTCAATTATCAATAGCCTTCATCAACAATAAATCAGAGATTTAGAACATATGGTAAATGATAAAAATTTCAACCATAGTTGCAGCGGAACGAGCAATCCATTAGAAGAGTCAAATAGACTATAAAGTCTATTATCTTCTCCATGTTAAAAATCCATCAACAATGTTTTATCCCTGTAACATCAACCAACAGTTCCTTTCCACAATCATATGAATAACTCATAATCATAATTGTGATTCTAAATTTTTCTTCGCACCCAGGACGAAGAATATTTTCATCACCTGTCTTTACCTGAAACATCAAAGATCATGGTTATACCAAATCACAATTCCTGTTTATAATCATACTAACAAATTCATCTTTGCACTACGGGCCAAAGATATTCATCAACAAACCATCTTTGCACTACGGGCCAAAGATATTCAACAACAGTTCATCTTTGCACTACAGGCCAAAGATATTCAACAACAGTTCATCTTTGCACTACAGGCCAAAGATATTCATCAACAGGCCATCTTTGCACTACATACCAAAGATATTCATTAACAATTCATATTTGCACTACAGGCCAAATATATTCATATCTCAAAGAAATATATAATCATTTCAGAATTTATATAAACAATAATTATAACCATGTTGATCAATTCACCTTTGCACTTAAGCTAAAGATATTCACTTATAAATTCAATGGTCATGATCATACCAGTCACAATTCAACTTTGCACTACAGGCCAAAGAGAACCCTAGTCATGATCATACCAATAATCTATCCATCTTTACACTCCAGTGAAAGAGAATTTCAACATCAGGGTTATAAAAATGTTATATATGATGATAAAAATAATATGATCAACATATAGTTTTAATCTCAAGAGTAATATTCGTAACTCATGAATAGTAACCCCGACACAAAAGATAAAAATTCTACAATAAAATTCATACCAATATTTCGGCATAATGATATTGAAGAAAATAATATTATTAAGAAGAAAATAATATCCCTTACCATCCCTTACTATCCCTTACAATCCCTTACCTCAAAACAGCAGTACTTCTGATCGGTATAAGGCTGAAGGAAACTTGCACTGATGAATAGCAACTCACCAAGTATCTAAATACTCACAAAATACACTCAATAATCTAGAGAGAGAAAGAGAGAAAGCTTATGTTTCTGGTGTGATTTTCAATTCTAACTTAGCCCTCTATTTATAGGAAAATTTTGGTAGGTTTGACCTGCAACCTGATGGCTTTACCTGCTACTATTCCCACCCACCACATTTGAAATATAATTCAGCACATTTCTTCACCAACCACAAGTGGGGCCCACCAATTCTAGAATTTTCTACCAAAATGATAAACTCTGAAAATTCAACAATTTCTGAACCAGTCATCTCGTAAAATTCATAACAAATCATACGTTCATTTTTAACGGTTCAAAATTTGTGGACATATACTCAACTTATATATGTATAACATATCCAAATATTACTACGATCCAACGGTCGGATTAAAAATTATAACCCCCGCAAAATATCTCAAAAACCCTGATTTTTAATACCTCCATTCCGACAAAAATACGGATAAAAATCTCAACATTAACTCCTTCATTTTTAATCACAAAAATATATCCCTCGTTTATATCCACATAAAATACGCCGGACCTGGTTCCATTATTTATTATTCTGTTGGAATAACCTGTCTGTGCGGTCTATCGCATGCATGGTGATTTCTTTTGTTATTCCATTCTTTATTATACTCAGTTGGTTAAGTTTTGACTTCTATACTCCATGAAATTAGTGGAATATCCTTGACATTTGCGCTTCATCTAGTATCTATTCATGAAAATATTCTCCTGATCATTCTTGAATTTTACTCCACAAAGTAGTATCATGTTGACAATTTGGACGTTGCTAATTCTTGGATAAATTAATTCTTGAACTTGTTTTATTGAATTCTTATATCATTGTCATCATCCTCATGTTTATTGTGAGACCCCAGATTTTATGAATAAATATTTAATTTTTCTCGAAATAATTTTTTTATATTATGGTGTGGATTTGATATAATAGTTATGGGTAGTATTTATAAATTTTGCAAAGTATGCAAGTTGTTATAAAATATTCGTTTGGTCGGAGAATATTCTTTTTGTCGAGGAATATTCGTACGACGGCACAATCATTGGTGGACCCCACAACAGAATTATTGTCGGATTGAGAAAACGACAAAGATAGTTTATTAAAAATAACGGCGGAAGTTTTACCATTGTTACTGTTGAACTACTCGGTAGTAAAAGTACAGTAATACGCGTGGTTGCATAGTAGCACACGGTATTGATTATTGATGCTTACGTGAGAAGTCACTCAGCTATACTCAATTATTGCTACAGTAATTGCTGCATCATATCTCTTAAATTATTGTCATAGTATCGTCTGTATAATATGTTATATTATTAAATCAATAATTGAGACGTTGTGGTAAGTTTGGTTATTTTATGGGGGGCCATATGTCATCATCTAAGAGTCTCTTCGTCAATAGTAATTACCGTCGTCAATAGTAATAACCGTCGTCAATAGTATTTACCTTGGTCAATAGTAATTACCTTCGTCAATAGTATTTACCTTGGTCAATAGTAATTACTTTCGTCAATAGTAGTTGTCCCTTCAATATTACCAAGAGTCATTTGACCCTTCATTAAGACCAAGAGTCATTTGACCCTTCGTTAAGACCAGAGCCACCCTCAGTTTTTCTATAAATAGAGGCCTAGGGCTTCATTATTTTTCACGAATTCATTCAAGCTATAGAGAGAGAAAGTATAGAGAGAATAAGAGAGAGAGAATAAAAGTATTCTGCTACATCACTTTTCCAATATTCAGTTCTTTTAAGGTAGGGAATATTATTTCTTTTATATTCATGAAGAGAACTTCTGTTATTCCATTTGTTATTATTCTGTTGGAATAACCAGTATACGCGGTCTACCCTATACTTGGTGACATTCTTCTATTATTCTGTTGGAACATCCTGTCTGTGTGTTTTACACCGGACCTGGTTCCGTTTATTATTCTGTTGGAACATCCTGTCTGTGTGTTTTACACCGGACCTGGTTCCGTTTTATTATTATTCTGTTGGAATATCCTGTCTGTGTGTTTTACACCGGACCTGGTTCCATTATTTATTATTCTGTCGGAATATCCTGTCTGTGCGTTTACGCCGGACCTGGTTCCATTATTTATTATTCTGTTGGAATAACCTGTCTGTGCGGTCTATCGCATGCATGGTGATTTCTTTTGTTATTCCATTCTTTATTGTACTCAGTTGGTTAAGTTTTGACTTCTATACTCCATGAAATTTGTGGAATATCCTTGATAGTTGCGTTTCATCCAGTATCTTTTCAAGAAAATATTCTTCTAAGCGTTCTTGAATTTTACTCCACAATGCAGTATCATGTTGACAATTTGGACGTTGTTAATTCCTGGATAAATTAATTCTTGAACTTGTTTTATTGAATTCTTATATCATTGTCATCATCCTCATGTTTATAAAATGTTGAAAGTCATCTGTGGCCTGTATTGCATAGATGGACTTGGTATGATTATTACCAGGGATTATTCGGTATAATCATGACCGTAATGTTACAAATGATGTGGTAAAAGTCCTCATTGGCCCGTAGTGCATTGATGGACAGTTGTTGGCATGATCATGACCATTAATGAATACACGAATATCCTTGGCTGTAGTGCAGGGGTGATTCGATGATGTGAATTATTTTGTTAAGCTGAGTCTCAGCGATTACAGTGTTGAAAAACTTCTTAAATCATAAAAGATAGTAGAGTTTATTTTCTACTTGACTCTTTTAATGGATTGCTTGTTCCGCTACAGTTAAACTTGATGTCTATTATATTTTATCAGTTTAACATTGTTGAAGGCTAATGATAATTTATTCTGCATTATCTTAGTCATAATATTTCTTACTGGGCTAGTTGAGCTCACCCTTTCTTTCACTGTTCTCTTCAGGAAATGAGAACGTAGCTGGGACAAGTCGGGGTACGGAGTGATGGTCCGAATGATAGTATTAGTTAGTAGTCCTCACTATTCTATGTAATGGTGTGTTAATAAATGTAATGAGGACTCCTTTTGAGTATGAATACTCTCTAGAAGATAATATTTGTATTCAAACTCACAGTTTATGTTTTGTCGTATTGTACACGACAGTTGTATTAATCAGTTGTATTTGTATTCTGTACTATTTATCTGACGACCCAAGATGGGTGATGTATACCTAATTTTGGGGGCGTCACAGTATTTGGACGTTGTTAATTCTTGGAAAAATTAATTCTTGAACTTGTTTTATTGAATTCTTATATCATTGTCATCATCCTCATGTTTATAAAATGTTGAAAGTCATCTGTGGCCTGTAGTGCATAGATGGACTTGGTATGATTATGATCAGGAATTATTTGGTGTAATCATGACCGTAATGTTACAAATGATGTGGAAAAAGTCCTCATTGGCCCGTAGTGCATTGATGGACAGTTTTTGGTATGATTATGGCTATGGATTCTCTTTGGCCGTAGTGCAAAGATGAATTGTTTTATGGCATGATCAGGACCGTTGATGAATACACGATTATCTTTGGCCCGTAGTGCATGGATAATTTGTGGTCGTAATACTAATGAATACACGATTATCTTTGGCCCGTAGTGCATGGATAATTTGTGGTCGTGATACTAATGAATACACGATTATATTTGGCATGTAGTGCATGGATAATTCGTGATCGTGATACTAAAGAATATCCTTGGCCTGTAGTGCAGGGATGATTTAATGATGTAAATTATTTATTAAGCTGAGTCCCAGCGATATAAGTCATGAAAAACCTTTTAAATCATAAAAGATAGTAGATTTTATTCTCTACTTGACTCTTTTAATGGATTGCTTGTTCCGCTACAGTTAAACTTGATGTCTATTATATTTTATCAGTTTAACATTGTTGAAGGCTAATGATAATTTATTCGGCATTATCTTATTCATAATATTTCTTACTGGGCTAGTTGAGCTCACCCTTTCTTTCACTGTTCTCTTCAGGAAATGAGAACGTAGCTGGGGCAAGTCGGGGAACGGAGTGATAGTCCGAATGATAATATTAGTTAGTAGTCCTCACTATTCTATGTAATAGTGTGTTAATAAATGTAATGAGGACTCTTTTTGAGTATGAATACTCTCTAGAAGATAATATTTGTATTCAAACTCACAGTTTATGTTTTGTCGTATTGTACACGACAGTTGTATTAGTAAGTTGTATTTGTATTCTGTACTTTGCATCTGACGACCCAAGATGGGTGATGTATACCTAATTTTGGGGGCGTCACAGTTGGTATCAGAGCTTAGGGATATGATCCCTGGCTAGGATGTGAGAATAGAACTAGGAGGGGAGAGACGGGAAATTCCTTCGCTAGTATGACCTACCTAAGTTTACTTGGTATTTAATTGGTCGGTCAGAGTATAGGGATAATATGTGATATGTTAATTAACCCTTGTTTTGTTGCAGTATTTGAAAATGACATCTAAAAATGTTGAGAATAGCAATGGAGCACATGAGACCGCGGAGACACCTCTAATCAGCAACCAAGATAATGTGATTAGAGATATCCATGTGGTGATTGAGGAATTAAAAGTTGCACTCAAGCTAGTCGCAAAGGTAGCAACTGAGAGTGAGGAAGAAGAGGAACCTGAGGTTGATTTATTAGAATAACTTATTAATCAAAATATAGAATTGTAAAATCATATTCATGAGTTAGAAGAGCAGGGTGAAGAACAACAGGCGGTCGTAGAACAAAGGGATGCAACAATTCAAAATTATATTAACCGATGTGCGATGGTTGAACAAGAAGCACTCTTTGGCAGAGTATATGATATTAAAGCTAGAATCTGAGAATTTAATGTCAAGGAGCAACTGAAAGAAGAAATAACTGAACAAGTGAGAATGAAAGAAGCATGGGTAAAAGCCGCACGACGCGTTGATATTGTGGAAAGAGAAGTCCGATCCAAGAAAGCTAAAATAGATGATATGTAATTTTTTCAACAGCAATTGGGAAAATCCAGCATCGAGTTTTGAACTATCCTAACGAGGAATCGAACGAAGTTATCATGGGTTAGTTAATTATAAATTCTTGCGAAGTCTATACCTATATAGATATCGGTTCTACCCATTCTTTTATCTCTCTTTCTTGCGCTCAACGTTTAAATTTGACTTCAGAGAGATTAGACTTTGACTTATCGATTGAAACTTCGTTAGTAGAAACCTTCATTTCATGTGCTATCCAAGTCTTGGATGAGAGTCACAGTTTAAATGATATTTTTATTGTTAATAAATCTCCTGACGTATTCTCGAAGGACTTCTTAGCCTACCCTAGAGCGTGAAATCGAATTTTGTATTGACCCCAGTACAAAATCCATTTCTTAAACCCTCAAATATTTCTTCAACTAAAGCGAACGTAACATGCGCCAAAGACGTTGGCTCGAGCTGTTGAAGATTACGATCGTACCATGCAATATCATCGTGGAAGTGCGAGCGTGGTAGCTGATGCGTTGAGTAGAAGATCGTATGCGGTTACAAGTGCGAATAAACTAACCCACGTGAAGATAACGAATATATGATTAGAATCGATTTTAATCGATAAAGTTAAAGCCGCTCAAGCTACATACTCAGAGCTGATAAATGTGAAGAAGAAGGTTCAAGAGGGCGTTATTCTAAAAGCAAGAATCGACGAAGAGAGGAAATCTCAACTCTCGATTTAATTGGCCCATTTAAAATCCTCGATGAAGTAGGAACTGTGGCTTATAGACTCGTTTTACCGCCAAGTATGTTGCGTGTTCAGAATATTTTTTTTTCGTATCGATGTTACGTAAAAATGTGAACGACCTGAATCACATTATTAATTTAGAACCGGACGAGATAACAGAAGATTTAACGTATGAGGAGATACGTGTTAACATCTTGGATAAGAAGGATCATATTCAAACGCTCAAAGATTATACCTCAAGAGTTCGAAGTCAAGGTATCCTCACCTGTTCGGCATACCAGGAACGTACGTAAATTTCGAGGGCGAAATTCCATAAGGAGGAGAGAGATTGTAAGACCCCAGATTTAATGAATAAATATTTAGTTTTCTCGAAATATTTTTTTTAATATTATGGTGTGGATTTGAGATAATGTGTATAGTTGTGGGTAGTATTTATAAATTTTGCAAAGTATGCAAGTTGTCATATTATATTTGATTGGTCAGGGAATATTCTTTGTGTCGGGGAATATTCGTACAATGACACAATCATTGGTGGACCCCACAACAGAATTATTGTCGGATTGAGAAAACGACAAAAATATTTTTATGAAAATACCGGCGGAAGTTTTACCGTTAATACTGTTGAACTACTCGGTAGTAAAAGTACAGTAATACGTGTGGTTGCATAGTAGCACACAGTATTGATTATTGATGCTTATGTGAGAAGTTACTCAGTTTTGCTTATTTTATAGACTCCCATTTACCTATTTTTCAAAATAATCGATAGAATTTATTTAAAGGTGGGGCCCACATGTGGGGGCCATATGTGGGGCCCATATGTGTTGAAAAACTGATTTTGGAAATGGGGGTGGGAGAGAGTTACGTATGGGGAAGGAGTTTATATATATAAGATTGTGATGTGTGTGTATATATATAATATTATATTTGTTAGTGGAGAGTGGTGGGAGAAAAAGGAAGAGTGAAAGTGATGTATGTGAGTGGAAAATGGTGGAAAAGTGGTAGTGTGATAGTGATGTGTAAGAGTGTAGTGAATTTGATTATTGGTGGGTGGGGGATTGATGTTGGTTATGGGGGGAGAAAAATTAAGTGGTGTATATATAATATTGATTTATATAATATGAAAACATGTGTTTATATATATGTATTATATTTTAATTTTTGTTGTGATTTTATTGGTTAGATGATTGACTTAATTGTTAGTTGATTGAAAAATATAATTTGTAAAATTATTTCATCCATGAATAGTGCCTTTCTATTCTCCTATAAATAGAAGCTCATTCCTTCATTATTTCTTACAAATTCACTGAAACTCTAAAGAGAGAAATTATAGAGAAACTATAGAAAAGTATTCTGCTACTTCCCTACTCTTATATTCAGTTTATTTTACGGTAAGGGGTGTTATTCTTTCTTATTCATGAAGAGAACTGTTGTTATTCCATTTCTTATTATTCTGTTAGAATAACCTGTATACGCGGATCTACCCTATACTTGGTGACATTCTTCTATTATTCTGTTGGAACATCCTGTGTGTGTGTTTTACACCGGACCTGGTTCCGTTTTTATTATTATTCTGTTGGAACATCCTGTCTGTGTGTTTTACACCGGACCTGGTTCCATTTTTATTATTATTCTGTTGGAACATCCTGTCTGTGTGTTTTACACCGGACCTGGTTCCGTCTTATTATTATTCTGTCGGAATATCCTGTCTGTGCGTTTACGCCGGACCTGGTTCCATTATTTATTATTCTGTTGGAATAACCTGTTTGTGCGGTCTATCGCATGCATGATGATTTCTTTTGTTATTCCATTCTTTATTGTACTCAGTTGGTTAAGTTTTGACTTCTATACTCCATGAAATTAGTGGAATATCCTTGATAATTGCGGTTCATCCAGTATCTTTTCATGAAAATATTCTTCTAAGTATTCTTGAATTTTACTCCACAAAGCAGTATCATGTTGACAATTTGGACGTTGTTAATTCTTGGAAAAATTAATTCTTGAACTTGTTTTATTGAATTCTTATATCATTGTCATCATCCTCATGTTTATAAAATGTTGAAAGTCATCTGTGGCCTGTAGTGCATAGATGGACTTGGTATGATTATGATCAGGAATTATTTGGTGTAATCATGACCGTAATGTTACAAATGATGTGGGAAAAAGTCCTCATTGGCCCGTAGTGCATTGATGGACAGTTTTTGGTATGATTATGGCTATGGATTCTCTTTGGCCGTAGTGCAAAGATGAATTGTTTTATGGCATGATCAGGACCGTTGATGAATACACGATTATCTTTGGCCCGTAGTGCATGGATAATTTGTGGTCGTAATACTAATGAATACACGATTATCTTTGGCCCGTAGTGCATGGATATTTGTGGTCGTGATACTAATGAATACACGATTATATTTGGCATGTAGTGCATGGATAATTCGTGATCGTGATACTAAAGAATATCCTTGGCCTGTAGTGCAGGGATGATTTAATGATGTAAATTATTTATTAAGCTGAGTCCCAGCGATATAAGTCATGAAAAACCTTTTTAATCATAAAAGATAGTAGATTTTATTCTCTACTTGACTCTTTTAATGAATTGCTTGTTCCGCTGCAGTTAAACTTGATGTCTATTGTATTTTATCAGTTTAACATTGTTGAAGACTAATGATAATTTATTCTGCATTATCTTAGTCATAATATTTCTTACTGGGCTAGTTGAGCTCACCCTTTCTTTCACTGTTCTCTTCAGGAAATGAGAACGTAGCTGTGGGCAAGTCGGGAACGGAGTGATAGTCCCGAATGATAATATTAGTTAGTAGTCCTCACTATTCTATGTAATAGTGTGTTAATAAATGTAATGAGGACTCTTTTTGAGTATGAATACTCTCTAGAAGATAATATTTGTATTCAAACTCACAGTTTATGTTTTGTCGTATTGTACACGACAGTTGTATTAGTAAGTTGTATTTGTATTCTGTACTTTGCATCTGACGACCCAAGATGGGTGATGTTATACCTAATTTTGGGGGCGTCACAGTTGGTATCAGAGCTTAGGGATATGATCCCTGGCTAGGATGTGATGTGAGAATAGAACTAGGAGGGGAGAGACGGGGAATTCCTTCGCTAGTATGACCTACCTAAGTTTACTTGGTATTTAATTGGTCGGTCAGAGTATAAGGATAATATGTGATATGTTAATTAACCCTTGTTTTGTTGCAGTATTTGAAACTGACATCTGAAAATGTTGAGAATAGCAATGGAGCACATGAGACCGCGGAGACACCTCTAATCAGCAACCAAGATAATGTGATTAGAGATATCCATGTGGTGATTGAGGAATTAAAAGTTGCACTCAAGCTAGTCGCAAAGGTAGCAACTGAGAGTGAGGAAGAAGAGGAACCTGAGGTTGATTTATTAGAATAACTTATTAATCAAAATATAGAATTGTAAAATCATATTCATGAGTTAGAAGAGCAGGGTGAAGAACAACAGGCGGTCGTAGAACAAAGGGATGCAACAATTCAAAATTATATTAACCGATGTGCGATGGTTGAACAGAAGCACTCTTTGGCAGAGTATATGATATTAAAGCTAGAATCTGAGAATTTAAATGTCAAGGAGCAACTGAAAGAAGAAATAACTGAACAAGTGAGAATGAAAGATGCATGGGTAAAAGCCGCACGACGCGTTGATATTGTGGAAAGAGAAGTCCGATCCAAGAAAGCTAAAATAGATGATATGTAATTTTTTCAACAGCAATTGGGAAAATCCAGCATCGAGTTTTGAACTATCCTAACGAGGAATCGAACGAAGTTATCATGGGTTAGTTAATTATAAATTCTTGCGAAGTCTATACCTTATTAGATACCGGTTCTACCTATTCTTTTATCTCTCTTTCTTGCGCTCAACGTTTAAATTTGACTTCAGAGAGATTAGACTTTGACTTATCGATTGAAACTTCGTTAGTAGAAACCTTCATTTCATGTGCTATCCAAGTCTTGGATGAGAGTCACAGTTTTAAATGATATTTTTATTGTTAATAAATCTCCTGACGTATTCTCGAAGGACTTCTTAGC